>LJPH01003711.1:0-42727 GCA_001430925.1 Byssoonygena ceratinophila
TCAGATATCAACCTGCTACACCAGCAGGTGGTGGAATCAGGATGGTGATGATTGCAAGAATGATGATGAAAATCTATTGAAGAATGAATGAAATGATGAGTTCCAGTACCTGGAAGTTACTCACATTTTGCTGCACTGTCTAACAACAGTTGCATTCTGGGATACTGATCTAGTATATCTGCTGGAATGTGTCATGTGTTCTTTATTATACTGACACAATGCTCTAGAGTGACTTGAAGAAGAATATACTCCAGATTTTGAATATTTTTAATCCTGGCATCATTCATTTTATTGATGGCTCAAAAATTGACAGCCTATTGAATGCTCTCACATTGACACTTGACTATCATTGATTATTTGGTGAATTCCAGATATACTTTGAATCAATGGGCATCCAGTATCAATACAGGATTGATTCAATGGAGCAAAGTCCCTTTCTATATGATCTGCTATTCCCAGTCATCTGCATGTTAACTCTTAACCCTAGTTAAATCATTGTCCCACTGTCAACTTAACTTCTTGGTGTCCATTGAGCTATTGCAAGGATTATGAACCTTAGCAGTGCTGTTGAATATATAGAGAAAGTTCTCTGAGATTTGGAGGAGATTGATGTGAGGGCTGATGGATCAACAAACTTAGAACATGTGATAAATTTGCGACTTGGTGGCTGGTTTAACCCATTGAGTACCTATCTCTAGCCATTTTATCCTAGGCTATTGATATCTCTTCAACAGTCAGACCCGCATGTCAGAAAAGCCCTTTCACACTCTGTGCCCTTCCACCCATGGCATCCACACACCACTCGAGGAAGGTATCAAATCCTTGATCGGGATTATCTTCATAGAATTGCTAATTCTCTTGGATAAAGGCTTTTAACTCAGTGAAAAGCTCTTTGATCAGATTCAGATCTAGAGAGTAGGGCAGCAAATGTACTAGCTTAGCATGAGCTTCTAAGCACATTTGCTTGATACTTTCAGAGAGTGATGCAAGGATGCATTAGCATCACAGGAACAAAGCTTGGTTCAGGCCATCTACCACAGTGCTGGAGAAGCTCCTCAATGGAATCTCAAAGACCGAGGCATCGATGGAACCTTGAAACGCACGCGAATATATAACAACATCTTGGCTGTACGCAGGCAGTATCTAATACCGTCAGTCACGATGAAATTTGGAGATTTGAACAGGCGTTACACCAAGAGGTGACCAGCCAGTCTGTCTGAAGCTGATTCTTTTATCGCAGCCTGCTCGTCCATGTAAACAAGCTGGGATGATTGAAAATTTAAGATGAAGTGAAAATTACGCGTCACGCAGATCTGGGTTCCGCTCTTTTGCTTTCTGTCGGGCTGCCTTTTCCGACCAACCTCGAGAGGAAAGGGCACGTCGAATACTTGATGTTGTGACTTGCACTTCAAACTCATCCCAAAGCCATCTCGTCAAGATACAGTCCCCCAGCAGTAAACTTTCCATGTTATTCGTCAGACAAAATGTTTATTTTGCCTTTTTTGGACGCCTCCCAATACCTCCCCCAGGATTATTGTGGCTAACACAAGTGAGCCCCTCAGTTTATAATGAGGTCAATCATAATGAACAAGCCCGTCACAAGGAGACGCATTGTGAAAATCAACAGAACTGATTATCTTGCACCACTTTCTGGCTTGGTGCGATTCAAGGCCACAATACTTCCAAAAGCCACAATCCTTCCAAATGGATTGGACCAAGCACTGGAGTTCATACCTACAAATAGTTTGCCTTCAGATCTTAGTGGTATTTGTGTGATTTATTTTGCCTATGTAAGTGCTTTGGAGAGACCAGAATCCTCCCTGAAATTAATCCTCGCAAACAGAATTGTCCTTATATCTAGTGGAGCTAGAAGACACTCAGTTTGGCACAATTGAAACCTTTGCTAAAAATTGGTGTTATTGCCTATGTTTCCGGTAATTATGCCTTGGGGAATGAGTGGCATGCTGCTTGGCCTCTGGATTTTTACTTCCAAGCCTTTTACTCACCAAGTCCCTATTGTATTCTGAAGCGAGCCACTGAAGAACTTGGCAGCAGACTCTAGTATCGTCGTACGCGCGCAATACAGAGGAACTCGGGTTTAAAGAGTGGGCTGACTCTACTAGGTAGAATCTGTGTATGTATGTACATATTAGTCACATCTCCGTACAAGCCCTCGTCATCTTCTCAATGTATGTACACACATACATACATACTGTACTGTACAGAGTACCATGAGGATGATTCCTGAAGTGATTGCTGGCACCATGTGGGAGCACTTTAGTGGCTCTGTATGTTCAGGGGTGTTAGCCACTTGCTTGTCGCACTGACATCTTCTGGGATGTAGATGTAACTGACAAGGTAGCTTACTGGCCATGTATGTACAGCACATACATACTCTGCACCCTGCAATGATTTTGGGGTTTATATTTAAGCTCCCTCTCGGCATTGATTGGATAGGAAGTACTTTCCTTTGAGCTTTTCCTAGGCGATCTTTATAAAGGAAAACCTGCATGGGAGAAGAAGGCTAAAAATATTCCTGGATTCCCAAATGTTGGCAGATTGGCATCTTTTTGTTCTTGAGTCAGCCTTGCATGTTGCAGGTATCTACTCTGTATACGAAGTTTTTCAGCGAAACGAGGCAAACGAGGCAACGGTTCAAGGAGATGGTTTGAAGGAGGCTATGCAGGTAATTACAAGGTAAAGTGTACGGAGTACTGGGCTCTCGATCAGTTTTTGGCGGAGAGTGACCTGTTTTGACCTTGAAAATGCATAATTACGCGTAAACCCCGTGCTGTGAAGAAGATGGAGAAAGGGACAGTGGTTGGTGGTCGGTGGCTGGTGGCTGCCGGTTGACTTTGACTGTGGGGTTAGGCAGCTGCTGCCCCACTAGTTTAAGTGAACCTTCCACCTTCTCTCAACAGACGGCCATCTCCATTTCTCCAACGCCATCTTTTGTTTATATAGAGGCACATACCACAGTCTACACACAATTGAGATCCTCCCCTCTTTCTTCTTTTTTAATGGGCCATTTGCCTGCCACTTCAACAGCCATTGCACCTTCTTACCCCACAAAGCAAAGCATACAATGCTAGTGAGACCCTAGCTGCCTGCTTCTTAGGTACATCTACCACTCTCCCCTTCTATTTTGTTGTATTTTGCCATCCTCCCTTGCTACAATCCATCTGAGACTTCCCCTGCTAATTCTGAGGAATCCTGCCATATAAATTCAGGTCCTTCTCCCGCATTCCTATAGCCAAGAATTACATTCGCCCTCTTACAACTCTTCTATCTCATATCTTCATCCATTCGTGGACCAGTCTTACTTTCGGCATTTGTTTACTCTTTTCCCGGACATTTATCGAACAGTTCCTTCTTTTCTAGTATTTATCATATCTCCCAAAAATGGCGTCTCGAGGTACGTCTAGGGGTGGCAATCGTGGTAGCGGCGGGAGAGGCCGTGGTGATTTCAGCGGAGGTGGCGGAGGTGGCAGAGGTCGTGGAGACCAAGGAGGATTTAGTGGAGGGCGTGGCGGTAGAGGCGGTGATAGAGGCGGTGACAGAGGCGGTGATAGAGGTCGTGGCAGAGGTCGTGGTCGTCCTCCGCCAACGGTTTTCAAGTAAGCCTACTTTGCACTACATTTTCCCTCAACCTTGTGTGATGATGCTTACCGCTCTCTGAAGTTCTCCAGTACAACCGGCATTGCATCCGCGTCCAATTGCTGGCGAACAGGCCTATGACGCCAAAATTCGTGAGCCGGGACTCGAATCGCTCTCGCTTGATCGCCAGTTTCCGCTTCGTCCAGGATATGGAACTAAAGGAAAGAAGGTTTTGCTGTGGGCTAATTACTTCCAGCTTCTTGCCAATCCAAACATGGGATTTTTTCGATACAAAGTTGCAATAAAAGAGGCAGCTACAGGCACTGAACCGAAAGGAAAAAAACTCAAGAGGATCATACAATTGCTTCTCGAACAACATTTCCAGGACGCCCGTGATCGTATCGCGACTGACTACAAAGCGACTCTTATATCTCGTGATTCGTTGAATTTTGAATCCAGAGATTTAGACGTCCAGTATCGCACAGAAGATGAGGATACGCCTCCGGCTAACCCGCGGATATATCGAGTGCATGTTATGGTTACTGGGACGCTCAACATGTCAGACATGGTTAAATACCTGTCCTCTGCGAACCTGGATGAAAGATATGATAACAAGGAGGAACTTATTCAAGCGTTAAACATTGTTATTGGACACCATCCTAAATCGGAGTCGGCTATGTTGACCGTCGGCGCAAACCGACATTTCCCACTGGGAGACAATGCCGAGAAATGGAATCTTCGAGGGGGCCTCGAAGCTTTTCGAGGATATTTCGTCAGTGTTCGTGCTGCCACTGCTCGACTTTTGGTTAATGTCCAAGTTAAACACGTTGCCTGCTTGGTCGCCGGTCCACTACCTTGGGTAATTGAATCTCTAGGTAAACAAGGAAAGACGCTACAACAATTGTTGAAAGGAAAAAGAGTCCAGCTCTCTCATCTTCAGAAGGTTAAAGCAGGCAAACAGATTCCAAGAGTGAAAGTGATCTATGGTTTTGCGAGCCCCCAAGACGGACGGGGGTTGGAGCGTCCGCCACGTGTGGCAAGGTTTGGAGCAGGCCCACGGGATGTGCAGTTTTACTTGAAAGGTCCTCTGGGCCCAGCTAAACCCGGTACTCAGGGCGGTGGTAAAAAGGGCAAAGGTGATAAAGGTGACAAAAGTGACAAGGACCATGGCTATATCAGCGTCTATGACTATTTTGAGCGTGTGCACAATGTCCGCCAAATGAACGCCAAACTACCCGTTGTCAATGTGGGAAACCAAAATAATCCAAGCTATCTTCCAGCCGAAGTCTGCCGCCTTGAGGAGGGCCAGCCTTCTGCTTCGAAGTTGAATCCAATCCAGACACGGGGAATGATCGAATTTGCTGTCAGAACGCCTGCAGCAAATGCACAATCCATTACCGAAAAGGGAACTATGGTGATCGGAGCAGCGCCAAAAACTCCGAAAATGCTGGTAAGAGTTTTGCATAAACCGATGCTCCCCCTCGGTATTTTATATGAAATGTATTGACATATCAAACAGAAAGACATGGGTTTTGAGATCAGCCCTAATTTAATTGCCGTCGGCGGTCGTGTTTTGCAAGCGCCTAGGATTCTATACAAGGGAGAATCGAAAAACCCCCATGGCGCAAGCTGGAATTTACAAAACGTCAAATTCACCCTCGCGGGTAGCCTCTCGCAATGGACTTGCCTATATCTACGAGGCTCTGCTGCTATTCCGGATGTCGCACAACGCGTCAACGATTTTATAGCGACCGCCAAGAACCAAGGACTCCAGGTCGCCAACCCGCTGCCGCCAATTTGGATTAACGAGCAGTTTTCCGGCTCTGATGGTCCTGAAATGCATGTCGAAAAGGTTGACCGCGCATTTAGCCAATTGTTGGAAAAGTACCCGAGCGTCAAATTCTTACTCGTCATTTTGCCCTTTGAGGACTCGGCTGTCTACAATAGAGTCAAATTCAGGGGCGATATTCAAAATGGGATACACACCGTCTGCGCTCTCGGCACTAAGTTTCATAATATACAAACCTTCGCAAACGTTGCTTTGAAGTTCAATTTAAAACTCGGGGGCACCAATCATGTTCTTGACGCCCCAAAAATGGGGATCATTGGGGAAGGGAAGACGATGCTCGTTGGTATTGATGTTACCCACCCTTCTCCCGGTTCGACTTCAGACGCACCAAGCGTTGCAGCTGTCGTGGCAAATATTGACAAGAACTTGGCTCAATGGCCTGCATCAATCCGTCTGCAGCGACAAGCGAAAGCAGAAATGGTTGATGAACTTCAAGATATGCTTGAATCCCGCCTTCGGCTCTGGGAGAAACATAACAAGGCTTTACCGGAAAACATTCTAGTTTATCGAGACGGAGTGTCTGAAGGGCAGTACGCTCGTGTCCTTGAAGAAGAGCTTCCGCTTTTGCGCAAAGCATGTGAAAGCGTATATCCTGCGACTTGGACAAAGAAAAGTCTTCCTCGAATTACTATTATCATTGTGGGTAAACGCCACAATACGAGATTCTACCCCGTTACCGTAAATGAAGCAGACTCGTCTTCTAACCCGGTCAGTGGAACAATCGTGGACCGAGGCGTCACTGAGGCGCGGAACTGGGATTTCTACTTGCAAGCCCATTCCGCTCTCCATGGAACGGCCAAGCCCGCGCATTATTTTGTCATTTTGGATGAAATCTTTAGGTCGCGGAAGACCGGGCCTGCCACAACCGACATCCTCGAAGACTTGACTCATAATCTTTGTTATCTATTCGGTCGTGCCACGAAGGCTGTGAGCGTCTGCCCGCCAGCTTACTATGCTGATCTTGCCTGCGAGCGTGCGCGGCGTTATCTGAGCAGTTACTATGAGGGAACCGCCACAGACACGGTCGTATCTGGGGAAGCTGGTCGAGGTCCGAATGAGGATGAATTGAGGATCCATAGAAATCTTCAGAACACGATGTTTTACATCTAACGGATGCGGTCGTTATCCTTATTGGTACTAGTATGGTGATTTTTACACTTTCATTTGTCTTTCAATCGAATTCTTGCGCAGTATGGATAGTTGCATCTCTTAACAAGTTTTGAAAACGTTTATTTTCTCAGGCTGCAATAAATTCCGGCATTCAAACGACAAAAATCTACCAGTTTTAGGATATCCATCCTGTTTGTATTCCGGGATCCCAAAAAAAAGAACCAAAATCGGAAAAGTGGAAGACAACAAGCAAAAAAAATATATGTTTTTGTTGGCAAAACCCAAATATACTGTACAATTGCCATCCATGATATAAAAAATAACACTGAACTTCAGATTTGCGCCTTTCGCCTTTGCATTATCATGTAAGAATGCAGTCCGAAGCAATCGCCGATCATTTGTAACTTAGAAAGGAGGGTAGAAGGAGCAAACACGATCCCTCAAAGACTTCATAAGGGCAAAGGAAGGAAAGAAATCCCGTCGCCCTAATAAAGAAACGATGTTTCCTACCGAACTTCGCCCACAATTCCCCTAGGTCCCAACCTGTCTACCACGCCCGGTTTCAGACGAAAATGCCTCTCGATCATCTCGGTGCTGATACCCTCTCTGTCCCGCATGGCAAGAACCTGCTTGATCGTGACTACGTCGAGGAACTGCCGACCTGCGTGGCTTTTTTTGCCGAATGATTCGAGTTCTTGCTCGGCGAATTTGGCGAGGTTGGAGCGCGCGGAGAGGGTTTGGATGGCTGGGTTAGAGGGTGGTTGGGAAGTGTTTCCGGCGAAGGCGGCAGAGGGAGAGGAGGAGGAGGAGGAGCTTGTTGCCGCGGATTGGCGGTTGAAGGTGCTCGAGTGGGAGAGGGTGGGGTTTGGGATGACGGGGCCTATGGAGCGGAGGGAGGCGGCGAAGTGCGGGTCGCGGGCGTCGAGGTCGATTGCTATGTTGCGAGGTGTTAGATGTGATGGTATTCTTGTGTAAAAGGTTGTGAGGAGATGAATGGGCTCTTTGGGGGTTTTACCTTCGGTTCTTGTCTGGCTGGCCTTTTCTTTGGTATGGTAGATTGGCCCTTGTCGTTGCTGGCTTGCGGCTTGTTGGGCATGCGGAGTGGCAGTTGTGGATGGGGAGGGCTGCTTTGGGTATTGTCGGCGCGACGCTGCCGAGGCTGCAGTCCGCGCGGATTTAGATACTGATCCGCCCATACTGTGTTTCAGTGGTTAGTCGGGAGGACATCGCATCAGTGCGGCGGAAAGGAGGGACGGAGGGCGGAGAACCCAGAACGTTCTCCGCTCTTTAATATATTTGAGCAAGATGTGATTGGCCCGGAAGCTTCAGAGCGGCTACTGCAGGCTGTTCAAGCTACCTACGCATTATCACTGACTAAGCGACCGCAATGTTTACAATGTCACCATGCAACGATAACTAGCACAGTATTGATATATTTGGCAACCCTGATGTCCCCCGGCATTTTTGACTCCTGCTCCGTATGTATAGACCGTAAAAGCACAAGACTATGAATGATATACATCATCTCCGCATTCGAGAAAGGAATTCCGCAAATGTGTTCGCAAAAGCGTGTTAAACTGTCCCATCACCGTAGACCGGCTAATCGTCTTTCCTGAACTTCGCCGAGGGCACGACTGCCGCTCAGAACAGCCACCGCACCGACTGCGAGGAACACAGGAAGCGTCTGAAAAAGGTTCCAGGAGATATAGTACATAAAGAACACGGCCTCCAATCCAAAAACCGATGCGACAAATACAGAATGCGACAGCGCCGATGATTTCATTGCCATTGGCAACTGGCCAAGGTTTACGCCCAGGTACAACCACTAGATTCTAGGTTAGTCGAGGCTCTATCTCAAATGGGAACCAAGGGCACCACTTACTAAACCTGCCAACACCGGAAGAGTCGCGAGAACACCGGCAACAAATACCAATGATATTAGTATCGGCGGACTCTGGGGATCCGATTTAAAAATATGGTGAATCTCTTCAAGCTTTCCGTATCTGACGGTTTTTGAAGTTGGGAGAGGGTCGTTTGGGTCCGGCTTGATGGAAAGACGGAATGCTGGACCATTGTATCCCACAGCGGAGCCAAAAGAGGCTATTACAAGGTTTGCGTCGAGGGTTTTCTCGGATTGCAACAGCTGGATGGGAAGATCTTTCTGTGTCTGGGCAATGGATTATTAGAAATTGAGTCTGAAGTTGGGAAGTACAACATGTGGTACTAACAAGTTCCAATCTAGCTTTCCCATTATCTTTGATTATTAGAGGATATGAGATATCCAAGTTCGATGCGGTATCTTTCAGGAGGAGGAAGACCTGATGTGGTTTCTTTGCGGTGCGGCCTTCTTGTGCCGTGAGAAGGAGCTTTAAGGTGTCCGATTTCCCGAGCGGAACTGGCTTCGACAATGGCTTCTTGTCTGACAATCTAAGCAGTAGGTCAGTAAATACAGTCCTTAGAGCAAGGATGAGGAAGTCCGACTTCTCCCTCAGCGCTCCACCGACTCCCGCACCCTTCTGTTGAACTGACAGCGTGGCGTCACCGAAGCCCCAACTTGCAGCCGCCAGAGACGATGGAAGTGCGGAAAGCGCCAAAAGGCCAATCTGAAAAATAGTGTTCAAATGCATCCTCAGAGTGACTGTGAGGACAACGGGACACGCCTTGAGGACAGCTACAACGGAATCCCGCTGTGATACCTATTGCCAGCATGAAGCTGCGGATATGGCTTATGTAATTAGCCAATAAAATACGGTATCACGGCTACCATTATTACTGGATTCAATACCTGTTTGTGCTGTTTGCATCACTACTTCAACAAGTCGAACTGTCACCACCATGCCCTCTACAGAACGTCACCTTTGGCCCCGTGGCATTCGCGCACAGGTGTTCTTCTGATCCCGACACAAACAAACAAGGTAGCATCAATACGAGCTTACTTCCAGACATCCTCAACAGATATTTAGATGATATACGGAGCAGATGCAGCCGTAGGTTCACTGCGTTGTCCATGTGAGTACTTACTTGAAAGCCGACGCCCCAACTGTGAATTGGTATTATCTTCTATTGTGGTCTAAAGCAAATACAGGGTGCAGATAACGCCGTTGGGGACTCTTTTAGGCTTCCAAATACCAGTCCTGATTCGGCCCACCGAATATTCGCAGCCCCCTCAAGAGTCTCATATCGTGTTATTCCTCAAACGAGGCACGGTGATCAAATATATCGGAAGATTTCAGCAGTCTTGCTCTAATCACCCACGAAGGAGTGTTTGGTTTGTATCTGAGCAAATAACGGATAAATCGGTAGCAAAACGACTGAATTCTTCATCCACCTCTCGGTCTGGCGGTCATGGCGTTAGCCTGCATCTGCGTATAAAAGACTAGGAGACTAGCAGCACTCATTTTCTGCGCCGATCAGTCCAGGCTGTCAAGAATGTGCAGTATACGACATTCTTAATAACAATCTCAGAAGAAGGTTGTTACGGAAGAATTACATCTGTTGAGTAGGACGCCCACTCCGTATCACAGACTTCGATGACAATGAAAGAGCATCCAAAAAGGATCACTAAGGGAAATCGATAGTCCGTGCACTCCATAGTGCTTTTACTATACCATGAATGACAGGAGGCTAAAAATCAACCAGCCAAGGTGAAAGGAGACAAACTTTACAGCATCATCCATTTACTGACCTGTTTCCCAACCACCTCATGCTGCAAGCTTCAGTCACTCGTTCTTGAATGGGTACTAAGTTGGCTCATACATATATTTCCTCTCTTTCTATCTTCTCACTAAATGCTCATTATTAGATTACTCGGAAGAGGCAGGCGGAAGCTAGTTTCTCTGGACGGGAGACAAGTCGAACATTCTCCCTGCATTTGAAGCATTACAATCACAGTACCCGGGCGTATCAGTCTTTAGAGCCATCTTTAGTCGTGTCCTAGACGATATGTGCATTGTCCTCAGCTCCCTTAAGTTGCTGTCATCAGCAGAGGACGACACTGCAATGAGATTCTGACACAGGGCGGCTGTAGAGGTCCATGCCTCTCGAGCACGTTCTTTTTTGGCTCAGTGGAGTTCCCTAAAGTGACTTTTTGATTTAACAATGTCTAAAAGCAAGTCTGATGCTTAATCAAAAAGCGTATTGAAATACGCTTTTAATTGCCCAGTTTTTCTCAACTGAAGGGAATCCTTTCCCGCCATTTTCAATGCAGTCAATATCACTTAGGTTTAAGTGAGATTGAATAGACCAGGTTTGCAGTCTCTCAACTCAATTCAATTTAAGATATCCTTTTGCGACTGTCATTCTCAAGAATCTTTGTCCAGATATTCAGAGACCGTTGAGATCTTATCTCTTTGCTACATAGCGTACAGAGATGGGATAACCACTGGGGTAAAGCTTGTATGTATACCCTCGCCAATGTGGCCAGCTTATTCCTGGACGATATGAAGTGTTTCCAAGGCAGTTCGAGATTCTATATGGTGGGCAGATCTCTCAAAGCCGGAAAGCACCCACTTTACACTTCGCACAAGATGATTATTCCACGATTGATTGTTTTTCACCACACTCTCGCGAGATTCAATGAATATAAATACTCGAGTCCCGATTTATAAAAGAGGCTGCAAGCAATAATTGCGGCTGCTCTATATACTACAATCGCAGTCCATATCATGAAAAATATCCCAAGCAGAGTGACTACACTTTGCAGCTAATTAGTTGGCCTCCGGACAATATGACTCCACAATGAAAGCCCCATTGATGTGACTTAACAATGAACACACAACACAAATGATGTTGCATTATGCTTTTCTCTCCAAATTAAACAAGTTGATTGTTTATATTAGCATCCCCTAAAAGGGTCAACCCAATGGCCTATCAATATGTGATGTTTTCACAACACAATTCGCATAGAAAATAAATGAGAGTACTTGGTGGCTGGCCAACTGGTCTCTTTAGAATGGGGCCCTTCTAACTTTTCATCGGCAAGAGCGTTGCTTGAACCTCGAGTAACTGCCGCGAACGAAGCATACTCCGTTGCTGGAAATATTCTTAGGGCTGTCCCATCGATGTCATGTCAAGGCAAGATCCATGAAAGCAAGAAATAATACATGAACACCATTCAACACAATCCTGAATGGGATCCTCATTGATCCTCTTTTACAACATGATATCAGATTGAAACAATAAAGTCAGTGCCATTCATAAATATCAAATTGATAACTGAATGGCACTTAATAGCCTTATTTGAAATGTGTTACTACCTCCAAGAGGTATATCAGGCCTCGATCCTGTCCCTACTTTCCTCCCTCGATTTTCCTCTCTCGAATCTGATATCACAATCGCTTCAAACCCCAAAAAACCTCTCATCCCGTTTAACAATTTTTTTATCTTAATTTTTAAAATAATATCACAATGGTCCGAGCGTCAACTCGAGTGAGAAAGCCCTCCCAGCGGGCCGTGGAGGCCGGTTACACCGCGGTTCCCCAAAACCGGGTGGCCGAAAAAAAGGAGCCGGCGAAGCGAAAGATAACCCTAAAGCTAAGAAAGCCGCGGGCGGCTACTGGCAAGGGAAAGGGGAAGCAGAAGGCTGGTATGCTTTTATACCATAAAAGATCCAACGAAAAAAAACGTTTGGTCAAGGAAAACCAACTAATCTCATGGTTTCGTAGAGAGCCCTGCGGTCGAGAGACCAATTCTAACGGTCCTCACAGAAGAGGACGAGCGGGCGGTTTGCCTGCTGCTCGAGCTGGTCTCGGCAGCATTGGATCCGGATTTCAAACCGAAGGTGGAGGTGGATTTGGAGGCCCGGCGAAGGGCGTTTTATGCCATTCTGCAAAATTGAGGGTATGTATTTGTATCATTTTAAATACACTTGTTCATCGGCTAATTTAGAAATCAGGGCGTTTGAAGAGTTTAGCGTTTAGGAGCATATGGGGGTTAGGTGTCGGTTTAGGAGTTGAAAATGGCGTTCTGTGTCTTTGCTCTTTCTTTGCCCACGGGCTGATGTGATATTTCCATGGATTTTTGTCTTTTTTTTCTTTCGGCATTGCTTTCTTGTGGCAGCCTTGAAAGCATTAGCGTGGCCGGCATCAAAACATCAGGGTTGAAAGCCGGTTGGTCTTATTCTCGCTTTATCTGTTTTAAGGGGTTATCCAAAGAAATACATAAACACGCTAGACGCGAAACCTCGTGTTCTTATAGTCGCGTCCCAGAGACACAGCAATCCAATGGAGAAGCTAGGCGTGATGAATCATTGCGATGTAGGATTGCCCTGGTAGTAATTTCATATTTGGACCTTGGAAGGCACGCGGCAGTGAGCCGTGTTCTCCTCGGCGAAGCCTTCACACAATAGAAGAAACAAAGTGCGCCATCTGCATGGTCAAGAGGGCTGTAAAAAGCAACGATGCCGGCGTCCTCAGCAAGCGCAGACGTCGACGTCGTGAAAAAGAAGCGAGGACGTCCAAAGAAAGTTGTGTCGGACTCACATGGCGTTCCCAAAGTTTCGGCGACGTCGACGTCAACGCCAACCACCGCAGCGGCCAAGAAACCCACCTCACCGGCGAAATCGAGAACGAAAGCACGCGCGACTCACACGACTGCAGAACAAACTCAGCTGGGTGTTGATGCAAAGGACATTGGGCAATTGACAGCCACGCCGGTCAAGAAGCATTCTCCAGGACGTGGGTCAACGGCGTTGGAACAAGCGTCCTCAGCGTCCGTGATCGTTCCTCCGGACACCGGCAAAGCGCAGGCATTCGCGTCCGCTCGGAAAGTGAGCTCTGCAAAAGGGTCGAAAGAAGAGAAGGGGAAGAGGTATAATCTCGAATTGGCCATTGAGCCAACTGCATCGGAGAGTCAAACTTCTCGGAGTTTACAGCAAGAAAATCCAGTTGCATCTCCCGAGTCGCATAGAGATAGTGCTACAAAGGACGAAACAGAAGTCCGCGACACACCTAAAGACTCAGAAAAGAGCTCCTCCCACCCGGAAAACCTCGCAGGTCTCCCTTCACACCACCCATCCATACAGCAACAACAATCCAAGATCCTCTCCGCCCTCAACGCTGCCAATTCATCGGCAAACAGCGCATCCTCACATCCCTCCTCATCGTCCATTCCACCCACCGACAACCACAAGCCTCCAATCGCAGACACAATGCCGGCGACTCGCACGCCACCCAAGACGCCGGCATCCAAGCTGGCCTCCTCAATCTCCAGATCAAGACAGCAGCAGATCCTCCCCGACCCGACAAACACCTTCAAGCCAGGCGGGAAGCATTCGTCGTCGCCCGGAATCACAAACCTAGACCAAATCACACGGATCGGAGCGCAGAGGAGCATGCCAATCCAGCCAAAGAAGCAGTACCCAGCGGCGGCAGTGCAAGACATCAGGAAAACAAAACAGTATAAGAGCTTTGCGAGGAGGTATGTTTCTACGTCAGCACCGTTCGGCTTTTCCACCTTTGTATGAATGAAGGGCTAATTTGCGGAATCCTTTCATAGGTGGACGGCAACGATCGTCGCGTTACCTATCTTATTATATACCAGCTACGCGCTGTACGAGCGAGGTGAACAACAGATTCCTAGCCATTTTTCGTCGGTTTTAAATGAGGTGGCAGAAGGGCTAACCAGATATCCGTTCTTTTTTCTTTCTGTTTAGTATTTTACGATAAACAACCCCGGAGCTTACCCGGAGTGAATGCCTTTCCGCCGCCGGAAACCTCACCCACCACCGCAAATGAGAACTCCACGCAGTGAGCTTCTTATCTAAGTGCGCTTTACATGTTTCGTCTCTTCCTAATTAAGAGCATCATCGCTCTATTCTCTTTACGAGCATTCGGGCCAGAAAATACTCTTGCCTCGTACGTTAAATGGCTTCGGCTCCAGGTGTGATGCCTGGTATAGATGTGTATATAAGATTTTGACTTGTTGGGCTTTGGTGTTTGCTGGCGCATGTATAGTATGATTTCTCAACTCTACTACAGAATACAACGTCCCCTTCTTCTCTTCATTTACCGACACCATGCAATGTATTAGCCTTTTTTCTTCCTACTTGAAGCCGTCTCTTCTTGAATGATACTCAGGAAGCCTAAGAGGCACAGAAAGAACTAGTAACAGCTTGTAAGGGTGCCTTTTCAACCGTACAAATCACAACTGTGTCAAACAGCATAATATATTGACTGAAAATAATGTCATAGTGCCATAACTAGTTGTTGCCCATTCCCTTTTGTTCATATCATCCATCATGTTTCGTCATAATCATCAACCATCCCTGGGCACTTGAAAACATATAAATGAAAAAATAAAACATAAAAAATAAAACTCTCCCTCAACTGCCTGGTTGTTGAGCAAAGCAACTCTCCCACTTCCCTCCATCCACAGCATAACTCAAGCCTTTGATGAAATCATTCAGCTCACACCGGCCCAACGAATCCATGTCACATCCATGTAAGGAAACAACACGGTCATTAAGTAGGATCCTCACGAATTCATCATCTTCTTGTGGCGACCATTCACATTTCATTTTCTCAATGTATGCTCTGGCTCCAAACGGAACTGTCCACGAGGCAGAATACCCGTCGGACTGAACGGGAGTCTGGACGCGGTCAGTCGGAAGAGGTTTTGTGCCGTCGAACAGGCCCAACGCTGTAAAGATTGACGTCATAGTGTTGTCGTGGCTGAAGTCTGCGTAAAGTGTGGCGTTAAGGGGAAATGTGGCTGGGTCGGAATTAAGGGTTCGGTTGGTGCTTGTATTGTCCTTGACGGGAGTGTTGGTGAGGCGGGCGATGAGTTCGTTTGTGAATCCGATTCCTTGCTCACGGCCGAGTGCGTGCCCAGGTCCATAGCTGTAATATTTCCCCAGAGACTGGTAGTAATCGTAGTCAACCCATTCGCCATAAGTGAAGAGTTGGCAGAATGGTGATATTGTGCTTGCGTCTGGTGTCAACATGACGGTGTGGAAGGAGCACATATCCATGAGAAAAGGGATGTCTTCGGCCGCTATATCTGCTTCCGGGAGGCGTGTCTTCACCCGTTCGAGTATGCGCGGGGCAAACCTATCGAGGAACTGTCTCTGAAATCCGTCCCCTGATTCATCCTTTTCAAAAGCATCGCATGTAGCATGGTCAAGTGTGTTATTGCTTGAGGTTCCTTCAGGGATGATCAAGTCAACTATGGGAGGATTATCCTTGTCACAACCATCGGGATCGTGGACCTTTGACTGATGAAAACCGTCGATGAATTTCTCCGCTGATCGAATGACCCTTGGCGATCCGGAAGCCCGAATGAACGGCAGTTTCTCCCTGGCCAAGTTTCTATAGCGCTTGTAGAACTTTGCTCCGGAATGGACAAGTTGGGCATTTCCGAATTCAGTCATTTCTTCACTCTTCCATCCATATTCGAAGTTTTCCAGGAATTTGAAGTTGTCTTCATAGGATTTACAGGTTTTTTGGATACGACCAACGAGTTCAGCGTAGACACTGGTCTTTGTCTTCGTAGGATATCTCGCCCCGTGTCGCGACAACATTTGGGCAAAAGTGATAGTGCAGCCAGAGGGAACATCTGGAGAAATAGTAGACTTGGGTTTCAAAGAGGTATATGGAGAATATTGGCCCCATAGCTGTGCGTATTGCTGGTGGCATCGGTAGCCGAACTCAACATCATTGCAGTCAAGATCTCGCCTATGGAGCACTTGTCCCGATATGCTATCATTAAGACAATCAGCACAAGCATTTCATTCAACTTGGAGACAAAAAAGAAAGAAAAACGTACAACGGCGCCAAGAATCCGCTAAAGAGCACCAGCAGGACTAGAGTCGTCAAGATTGCAACCACATTTAGTTTGACAAATGTGATGAGTGGCTTTCTCTTGCCGTGCATCGAAATAAGCCCTCGCAGTCCTCGGGATGAGTGTTTAGGTAACGGTGGTGGGTCGGTGCGACGGGAAGCCAGCCCAAGTGACTCCTCTTCATCCTGATGTGACAGCAAGGCAGTGCGATCACTAGCATGCGCCATACTGAGGATCGGGACTCGGTGTTTGAACCTTGATAGGTCTCGACCACGATTCTGAATCGATCTGAGACGGCTCCAGAAGTATACAGAGGTAATTCAAAAAACGAAATGATTTCAACAGGAACAAGCAAAGATTCGTCGGCAAGACTGAGACTGTCTGGGTATCATCAAAAGAAGAAGAAAAAAAAAAAAAAAAAAAAAAAAAAAAAAAAAAAAAAAAAAAAAAAAAAAAAAAAAAAAGAAAAAAAAAAGAAGGAAAAGCAGAAGATGAAATACTAACAACAGAGTCCCAGCTCGCTGCAGAAACGAAGAACAGCGCAAAAAGACAGAGTGACACAGAACTCCCCTTTCCCAAAACTGCACAACCAAAAGAGAGCGAGCGGGGAAGGGAAGTGACTCAACAGACGGAGCTGCAGAGAAGAAGGAGAAGAAGAAGAGAGAGAGAGAGAGAGAGAGAGAGAGAGAGAGTGATGATAATGATGATGATGGAGACTTGAGTGTGATGACGACCATTCAGTCCAGCCACGTTCCGCTCTGATTGGCTGGCTGCCCGCTGTCTCCCCCAGACCACGTGCCGCCTGTGTAATTACGTAAGACACCCGTCAACCCCCACTTCCCGCACACAAAAGACGCGTATCACGGTGTATCACGATGTATTTGTGGTATTCTGCACGGAAGGATATCACGAATATCACGACTATCACAGATGAACTGCACGGAAGATGGATGTCTCCCACTGACGTCCATCCGCTGAGGGCACGTTCTCGGAATTCTGGCGGACAGCCTCGGTGCACAAGCAGATCTGTGCACAGGGGAATTCGAGAGAGAACTGTTCGACTGCTGCACCAGCTCTCCTCTGCTCGGCCTTTCGAGGCGTGAGTCTGGTGCCTGGTGTCAGTGGTTGAAGTCTTTCTCTGCCTCATACGTGGTGTGTGCCACAGATAGGAAGGCAGCATACTGACTGTCAAAAGGACACTTCTACATGTAATAGCCAAGGCGATAACGAAGGATATAATTCGGGCAACCAGACATCTGCTTGGGATATGCTATTGTTTATTGACCATAACTAGCACTAGGCTCCGGAAACAAGAGGATGGGTTGAGTAACTCTGTGTGCTTGGCTCTTCCCTTAAAAATGCTTGTGGAACAGGCATTCATACCCTTCAGCTCCTCCGAGTGTATGCCTACAGTGTGGCCTTCCCCAAACCGGTCCGCTGCCTCTTTCAAACCAGACCTCGGGTGCAGATCAAAGTCGAGATTATCCCTATTATTCCCTTTTCCTATCCGAAGACATATAGCGAACCCACTCCTGTTTAATTCCCCGTTTTGTTATTATCTTATGCATGTATTGCACATACAGTGCCATCCATCCTTAATCCTCCAAAGTGAAAAAGTCCATGTCTTTTACAGTTTTGAGTCTCCGAGATATCCATTCGACTTGAGCCACGATTCGACATCGTCCCTGTCGCGTTGGAGCCAACCAGCCTTTGCGCGTATAGAATCCAGACTTTGCTCCAATGAGCGGTCGAAACCCTTTTCCCACCGTCATATGTTAGCCAAGTTCTGCGAGCGTTCGCTTTTACCAAAACAGAGAGCCAGAGATGGCCAACTCACCTTCTGATCCTTATCTTTGAAAAACGCCTCTACATCCTTCAACTGCTCCTCCGTAGACAAACTAGCAGTACAGAGCTGAACCACTGTACCCAGCATGGAGAACGCTGGCGGCAGCCGCTTGACCACGTCATCCCAGTTATCCTTCAACCACTTCCATCGCGCAGTAATACTTGTCGCGTGTATTCTGAGTCCAGACAACGGCATGTAGATATCCTGTGCCCTCACCTCTTCCGAAAGAGCCATACCAAGCGTTTTCTGCACCAATTCGGGTTGCTGAGCGCTTCCCAACGAGCGAAGCGCTGTATTCTTCTCGGTGGACGTTGGGGCATTTCGGTATCTATCAAGAATGATGTTGTACTCTTTCTCTCCGCCGTTGCGAAGAACAAGGTCGAAGACGCTTCCACGAAGGTTAGGGTGGATTGCCGAGTAGTCCCCAGAAGAGAATCGACTAAACATCTCCTTGGCAGCATCGAGGACCTTTTGGTCGCCTGCGGACCCAGCAGCTGAAAACATTAGAGCTTTGAACTGTTGCATAACGTGACCATCTTTTTCGGAAAACTCCCAACCGAACTCATGGGCCTTGCCACTGACAAGATTGCGCTGGAAGGTCTTCAGCGCATCTTTGACTTGCGCATCCTCAAATAGCCATGCACTGCGAATGGAACCTAATCGAGTGAGGATTTCGTTCCACACTACAAATTCGGGTTCGCTATCAAAGCCTTGGAGCAAAGAGAGACTGCCCGAAGTCTTCTGGTACCCAGACGCAGCGAGCACTCCAGCATCAGCAATCATTCCAGCCCGGTCTTCGACGCTGAGAAGGCCTGCCTTGGCATCCCTACCCAGCTTCTCAAGCCGCTCTGGGCTATAGCGGGTTCTGAAAAGACTCGAGTGGTCGGCATTGAGTTTATAAAAGTCCAGCTCTGGAAGTTTGAATTCTTGCTCCCGGTCTGCTAGCATCAAGGTTTCATCAACACCCTTTTCACCCTTCAATCTCAAAACGACAGGGTAAACTGTTGTATCTTCCTCCTGTTTTACGTCACCGGTTCGAAGGAATCGATTTTGCTTGACGGATATAGCCTTTCGGTCTGGGTTTTCCTGAACAGTGACGACGGGGAATCCGACCTTCTTTGTCCAGACCTCCATGACTGACTCGATCGGCTTACCACTGACCTGGCTCAGAGCTGCCCAAAGGTCTGTAGTGGTTGTGTTCCCATACGCATGCCTCTTGAGATACAGACGAATGCCTTCCAGGAATTTTTCTTCTCCCATGTACTTGGAAATCATACGCAAAACCGCAGAACCCTTGGAATAGGAGATAGCGTCAAAGATTTGGTTGATTTCGTCTGCTCGCTTGACCGGAACCTCAATAGGATGGCTGCTTCTTAAAGAGTCGAGAGCTAGAGCATGCTGAAAGTCGTTTACGACATAGCTTTGCCAGACCTTCCACTCAGGGAAGAATTTGTTGCAAGAGTACCAGGACATCCACGTAGCGAAACCCTCGTTGAGCCACAAGCCGTCCCAGAAGTCCATGGTCACGAGGTTACCGAACCATTGATGGGCAAGCTCGTGCTGAACTGTCTCCGCAATTCTTTCCTTGGTTGCCGCGCCAGTAGTCTTCTCATCGTATAGCAAATCGACGATACGGTAAGTTATCAGACCCCAGTTTTCCATTGCACCAGCCGAGAAGTCGGGGACGGCTACCATATCCATTTTCGGAAGAGGAAATTCGCTGTCAAACGCTTTCTCGTAAAAGTCCAACGTTCTGGCGGCTAGATCCAGAGAGAATCTACCATGCTCAATGTCTTGGTCAGGGGTTGCATATACACGAATGGGCACTCTGAAGGCTTTGGTTTCAATGTATTTGAGTTCACCCACAATGAAAGCCACGAGGTACGTTGACATAACTGGCGACTTCTTGAATGTCACAGCCTTCCTCGAGCTGCCACTTGTTTCTGATTGAACCTCCTTCTCGTGAGCAACGTCCATGTTGCTGAGGCAAGTCAGGTCCTTATCCGCAATGAGCGTAATAGTGAATTCTGCCTTCAATGCTGGCTCATCAAAGCAAGGGAAAGCTCTTCTGGCATCCGTAGGCTCCATTTGAGTGGAAGCCATGTATTTTGTCTTCCCGTTAGAATCCTTATAGGAACACCGGTAGAAGCCAGCCATGCTATCGGTCAGTTTCCCAGAGAATGTTTGCTTGAACTGGACCTTGGACCCTGCACGGATTGCTTGATGGAACTTGACAGTAACCGTCTGCTTATCATTGTCTGAGGAAACCGAGGAGGCGGACACTTCGGTTCCATTGTCCGAGATGATTGTCGTCGAATGAATGTCAAGATCCAGGGAATTGAGGGTGACAGAGGTGCTGTCCTCCACGACATCAAGACTGCAAAAAAGCATTGAAATCAGTATTCATAAGCCTGTAGGGGAGAGGAACTTCAGTAGAAAAAAACATAACGCACTCGATGACTACCGTTCCTTCAAAGGTGAATTTCTCAAGGTCCGGCTCAAGAGTCAAATCGTAATGAGTAGGCTTGACATTGGCAGGAAGGATCTCACGATTGGCGGCGATGGAGGATGCGCCTCCGGCAGTTTCGTCTCCCATTGCGTGACACATCTTTCGACAGGAGCAATATCTCTTGAACTGGCGAGAACCAAGGAGCGAAACCCGCGGGGTAGCTCTAAGGTGGAGTGAGTTGAGCTGTTTGGTGGCGCCGACGGAAGTGGAAAGAGATCTAAAGTTGCTTCTGTTGAATTGAGCAGCAGCAGAAGCAAATCGATAGGAAGGAGGAAGTCGAGCTGAGCAGAGCTGGGGGTGTTTGACGATATTCACGACGGAGTGAACATGTCTACGATGGAGGGGTAGCATTGATGCAGCTGAGGGACAATGACACCGCTAATTGGAAGTGACCGCCAACACCCGCGTGACAGAGTTAATTCCACACAAAGGGCCCGCAAATGAGAATCTCTCTTCTTCCTCCCGTTCAGCAATCCAAGTTCGCCCAAGAATAGGCGAACTTAAAGCTACAAGAGTTTGTCTCGCACTGGAGACGCACACCAGCTACAGCGTACTTGGTTTGAACTGGATGACTGGATAACAGACACACAATGGGAAAATATAAACTCGCTTTGCCTGCTCGATTACGTTCCCTTTGTCTGCTGCTGGATGCTGCTTTCGTCTTTTGCTTTCTTCTGCATTGCCGGAAACGGCAGCTCACCAGCTTTTCAGCCGAAGCTTCGGTGGATTATGTAATTGCCAAGCTGGGCTAGCTGCTGACAAAGCACGACTCAAAATAGCGTCAAAAAAGTCCAGATTTTCAAACGACATTTGATTCATTCTCTCCTCCGCCAGGCCAATTCCTCCTGTCACTCAGACAATGGAATCGTCGCTATTCAAATCGATCAAGCTGATCCGTTGATGATTTGCGTTTTAACTGAACCGTCTCTTCTTACGCTCTCCGCCACCACACACACTCTCGCGCATACCTCTCGTCAGTCAACTCTTCACGGAGACGAACTGTTTTGCGTCCAATTTTACCAAAATCTCAGTACATGTCTACCGGGACACCTCTTCCCGAATTCAATAAAGGAGCGATGGTCATATTATCTTTCCCTGGCTGACTCGAGCTCGAAACGAGAAGACCCTCGTCTTGGGAAATGGAACTATATTCTTTCATCAAACCAATTGTTGGACAGCATTTTTCAAAAGTTATATCCTTCCTATTATACCCTTTCTCGCTTAATTCTGTTTGCGCAAGGCGTTTCCATGGCGTTTGTCCGAAGGACATTCTAAAGTCAAGTCTTGGTGACTTCGAACTTTTGCAGGATACCGAACTTAAAATTTACCCTATCTTGTCTTTGCTCCATGACTTGGCTGAGGTATGTTCGATAATATATTGTCTCCCTGCTAGATCAGAGCCTTAACCAGCAAGTTTGAGGGGGTCGATCCTTACTTTCTCTGAAAGATCAATCATGGAATGCATCCCCATAGAAAACCTGGGACATCTTTCTGCTGCTGCCCTAACCCGCATTTTGGGATAGACGGCATATTAGATATCATATATCATATTTCTCTCTCATCTATTGTCTTCCATTATGGATCAGGTTTAGTTTGACTCTGTACACTTGCATCAAAAAAACCAGATGTAACGATTAAGGAAAAAGAATCAAAATTCTCCAGGACCAATCTAAGCAGTTACCCATTTGTTAATCCATGTCCACATATTCTCGTCTTTTTCTTCTTGTAACCCTAAATCAGGAGCCGTCGAGACTCGCTGAACTATCTTCCGCGCCCAACCATCGTGCTCAACCGTGGCCGTTTTGCCAAGTCGATATTCTCCCATCAAGGGAAGAACTTTGGCCCAAATGACCCAATATAAAGCACCAAGAACAAAGATCGCCAACCCGGCGAGGCAGTGAATATAATATGGCAAATGTTCATAAATATTATTCGCCTTCTCTGGTGGAGGTAAGAACGGTGCCACGGCGAGAAACACATTGGAAACGAAGAAGAAAATCGTCACAGGTAAAGTAGCTCGAATGCCAGGAGACCATGTTGGATAACGGGCTGGACAAAGATAAATATGAAGAAGCCCGGCGGAAACAAAGACATTCACCACTGAAAAAGGATACCCGATAAGACTGCCGGTTGCAACATGTTAGGCTGTTATAGTGAGAATATCAAACAGAGGAACTCACTTGAGCAAAAAGTTATAAGCGTCTCCCGGGGGTGGCGCCATCATAACAATTACAGAAACGATATAATGTTCAAACAAACCAGCTGCAGGAGAGTTGAAGGGTCTGTTACTCGCCCAGAACCGCGAGAATGGCAAGACTCCCTCTCGTCCAAGCTCTTGAATAACTGTGAATTGGTCAGCTATTATCACGTTTATATCGAAATTTGGTTCACGCATGAATGCTTACTTCGGCCTTGGGAGAACAGAACCGCCAGTACATTGCCGAATGCGCAGAAAGCGACAAAGGTGGATAATGCTCGTTCCGCCTTCGCACCATAAACGTTTCGAAAGAACGACGCCGCAAGTATTCTTCCTGACCCGAGCATCTCTTCCTTTGGCACTGCGGCAAAATAGGCCACATTGACAAGGAAATACAAAATTCCAACCATCCCCACGCCCATAGGAGCTGCGATCTTCAAAGTTCGAACCGGGTTCCGGGTCTCGCTCAGACACTAAGAAACAGTCAACAGACGAGGCACTTGCTAAAAGGACGATTCTAACCACATACATAGTTCGCATTTGAATAACCAACATATGACCAAATCACACTATACAGTCCCATAACAATGCCATACACTGTGGGTAGCCCATCGCCCCAGGGACGTTCAAAGTTGCGAGGTCTTTCTATATTCACGAAGCCTGCACAAGCCAAGAGCCCACCAACAGCAATGATGAGAATGACTATGAGCTTCAAAACGCCCAAAGCGTTCTGGATACGGAGTCCCCATTTCACCGCGGTGGCGTGAATGACAAACGCCACAGTGATGCAGACAAACCCGATACCACGTTGATTCCATCGATTGACTTCAGTCCCAGAAGCGTGAAGCAGATATTCTCCAAAGATAACGCTGTTTCCTGCCGCCCAACCCAGGAGCAACGCGTATGAAGCGTACATCGCAGTCGCCAGGAATCTCGGCTTGGTATACACATATTCGAGGTAATTCTTTTCCCCACCGTTCCTAACAGAGCCAACATTAATTTGGGCACATATAGAAAAGAGACCCAGGCCCGCTCACTTACAGCGGAATTGCAGTTCCAAACTCCATATATACCGCCGTCCCCGCCATGGCAATGATCATCCCCACAAACCAGACCGTCAAAGACATGCCAACACTCCCAGTCAAAGCCAGAATATTGCTCGGGGTAGCGAATATTCCCGTCCCAATAATCCTGTTAAAAACCAGAAAGGTGGCAGTGAACACTCCTATTTGCCTTCGATTTTCCGGTTTATCATGAGATATGCCTGTCTTTCCCGTATCTTAAGCCGGCCAGAGCACATCAAAAGTCAGCAAAGTCAAAGACCTAATTACTCACCCGCCTCACTGACGAAAGGAAAACAGAACAAAGGGCGCATAGTTACCCAACTTCTCCAGGCTTTCAGGGCTAATCTCATGAGACATCGAACCCTTTTCAGCCCGATTGGATGTATTCCCTGACGAAGCCAGCGTCGACAACTCGCTGCCAATGCCAAACGTCGCGGCAGTTTTGCTTTCGCTGCTCTCTATATACGCCATTTGTAATTGGGAAACTCGAGGTCGAGCGAAGCAATAAAAATGATAACAGAGGAGTTTTCTTTGATCATGCTTTGATTCCGAATTTCCAGGGTTCTAATATCTCCTTTATCCTGTGGACGTGCAAATAACAGAAACAACGCACTGGGAAAAACTTGTGTAGGGACAGGCAAGAGGGAAAGAGACATCCAAGTTGCCGTGTTTGGCATGCTAGTTTAGGGAGAAGGAGCCATACGTGCAAGGACAACAGCTCAAGCGTTCGAGTCATTCTAACTGCCATTCGTCACGTCTTGGGAATGTAGATATTATCTCCGGGGCAGAATGAAGCTGGGCGTGATGACTGGTATGTACGCCTTGACCCAGCAAGTGGTATGTGCCCATTGTGATCTCATAAAGAAGTCATTTCAATAAAAATATTCCTTTAGAAGTTGGCAATAGTAGTGATAATAATTGAAAACTAATCACTTGAAGTGAATTCCAAAACTCACATCGCAAGGTTTAGATCCATAACTCCATATCGCCCATCAGAAGATAAATAACATCAACATTCAAAAAAGGCCAGTCTCCAGTTACCACTGAGAAAAAAAACCATCTTCACCATTCTCGTACTCCCAGTTGTGGTCCCTTAATCTTCGCCGACGTGCTGACCAAACCAGCCCGTTTCGCTAAGATTGAAAACCAGAGTCACAAATACGAGCATAACAAAAGAGGTCGGATATCAAACAAAAGAATCTTGGGCGAAAAAAGGTGAACCGTAAAACGGCGAGAACGATTTTGAATCTGTCCGACGTCCTCCCAGCGACGGCTCATCGTCATCAACTCCTCAAAGTTCCAGTTCCGCCCGATCCCAAACGCCGTCAATACTGATAAATTGTGACAGATGCAAACAGGTCCTCCAGATTCATTCTAGCAAGCCCTCATTTTTTGAGGGCTTAGAGGTAGGAAAGAAAAGAGGAAGAACATACTCCGAGGGCCAATGGGCCAGAGTTCAATTCTCAGTTAGCAGAAAAAGTCATGACATGTCGTCGTAATCCAAGCAAGTGGGATATAAAGCGGTTCATAGAATATATCGCATATTTTTCCAGTACAAATCCGTCTGTACAATCGTCAACATAATGAACAGTAACAAGACGTCGTATTCGGCACGGTGCATGCCCTTGATTGCTGGCCGAAGCTCCTCTTCACCAGTGACTCCCATCTCGGACAGGCCATCAAAGGAGTAGTAACACTCAGCATTAAAGCCATATTGGTCTTTGCATTCCTTGAGTCTGCAGAGAAAGTCGCGTATATGATAGGGGTGGTTGAGGGGAACCAAGGTCTTTATCTGGAGGAGTTCTGAGATACAACGGGAGAAGCCGCTCGAGGTTGACAAACTGGAACTCTTGTGTAGGATACAACAGGAGGTGCCGAGGTTCTCTTGGTCATCAGCGCAATTTTCTTTTTTAGCGCCGTGAGCCTAATACGTATGCTAGCAACCACTTTTACAAATGTTAGTACAACTAGGCTCCGGTCTTCAGTGCAAATTCAAACGTAAGGGGACACTTACGCTTAGCCACAACCTCCCGATCTTCGCCTTGGAGACCAGTAACCTCTCCATTCTCTACATTGGACGTTGGACTTGCCGCTTCACCCGCGCGATCGCTACTTAATTGAGGAGCTTCGTCGCTCTCTAACACAGCCTCAAGCATCCTTATTGCCGTCATATACGCAATTTCACAGCCAGGAAGGTCTTCTCCAGTGAGTTCGTTGATCGCAGCTGTTCTGGACATTTCGAGTGCCCGATCATACATTAATCTTTCCGCCGTAATGCCGGAACTGACGATCACTTGATCAGAAGAATGAGCGAGAGCAGCGACGGACATCCGTCCAACCAGGCTAGCATGGTATGCATGGTCGGCGGGTAAGTGTCTTTGGGCGTCCAGTAGCCTCAGCCGCGAATACTCAGCTTTCTGGAGCACTTCGTTGAAACGATTTCGCACCCATTGCACTACATTATTGACACGGTATCCGATATTGACGTATGGTAGAATTCCCACCGTTTCCCCACGGTTTTTACGGGCCCACCATCCTCCAGCAATATCCATTGATTTGGCCAGCAGAGAAAGAGCCTTCACATAAAGCACAAGAGACTCTTCGGACAGCGTGAACATTGCATCTGCCGTTAATCCTGTATCGTTAGGTTCCAGTGTGTCTAACGATCCCAGGCCCACCCCTGGTTTAACCGTAACATCTGCTTGCATTAAAGGCGTCAAAGGAGCCAACTGTTTGTACTTCACTTCGGCGAATCCATAAACCACATCGCTGCGGGTTGCGATTTCTTCGATGACATGTAAAACCTTCGTATCCTCGTCCAACGGGGGTTGGGCTTTGTCTCCATCTCCAACTACCACGAGGTTGCTTTCAGCGAGGGGATAAGCCGGAAATGCGTTGTAGCCCATGGGAGGGGACCTTCCAGCCCTAGTCAGCGCTAAGGGGGGCGAGAAGTTGACTCCGAAAAGTCGCCCACTAGCTTTGTTAAGGGCTTTAGAAATAGCTGATGTTGCGGACGTGGGACTAGGGCCATATCTTCTGTCGTACGAACTATGCCGATTGTGAGTAGATCCTGTACGCGGTCGATTGTAGGCAGTGGTCACTGCGCGGGAAACAATGTCACGAGGAGAGCTGGATAGTTGAGGAGTTGCAGTAGTCGTTGCACGGCGGACAATAGCCCCGGTTTGCCTAACAGCGGTTTGTTGTTGCTGCTGGAAACGGGGGCTAGCAGCCAACTCGTCAGCGAAGGCATTGACTTCAACTGCCCTCTTCTCGACCACAACATAGTCTCGCTCAAACGCCACATCCTGCGCAGCACGCTCTCTTTCCAAGTCGGCAACCTTGTTGAACTGATTTTCAAATGGGCTTTTCCTGTTGGCAGTTTTGTCTTTCGTAGGACTAGATTGCGCTGGTTGCTCCGCATGTCCTCCCTTTGCACTGTATTCGTGCAGCTCTTCTCGGCCGGGAGAACCAGTCGCTGAGACCACACTAGCTTTCCGAGCCGTAACTGCCACACGCTGTAGATCAGTCTTTTCTCGGCTTTCAATCCGACGGACAGCAGGGCTAGAAGACGTGCTAAAATTCCCCGAGAGTGGTCGAGGATTGACGGCGTTGCCAGGGGAACGACCTTCCAGTTTTCCGTCACCTTGCGAACGCGAAGGCAGGGATTCCCGCTGGGCGGCATGCAGAGCTGCACGAGAATCCCTCTCCAACTGTGCCTGGAGGTCTGTTTCAGCAAGACCCGGAATATCGCCCGTGATAACAGTTGAATCGAAAAAATCCTTGAAACTGAGACGCTCCACTGGGTTCCGCTTTAAAAGGCTTCGAATCAGCTTCTTCAGCGGCGGCGAAACTTCAGTTTGGACTGGGAATCTGATGTTGTCTTCTCCATGTTCAATCTTTCGTAGCAATTCAACATGATTACCAGCTCTGAATGGAGACTTTCCGACCACCATTTCAAACAAGACCGTCCCAACAGACCAAAGGTCAGCCTTTGCATCATACTTTTCGTACCTCAGAATCTCAGGAGCCATATAGAGTGGGGATCCGCAGAGGGTTTCTGCAAGTGAGGTGGCCGGTAACGAGCGCGCAAACCCAAAATCGGCAATCTTGAGCATCGGTAGGGATTCTACTCCTACCAATGGGGTGAACGAGTCCTCCCTAGTTTTAAACGGAGTTATTCTAAGCAGGCCTTTGGCATAAGCACTCGGCGACGGATTAAGCAACAAGTTCTGAGGCTTTATGTCACGATGGATGAGGTCTTTGGTACGAAGAAACTGCAAAGCACTGGCAAGTTGCTTTAAGAAATGGCGAACGATAACCTCGTTTAATCCTCCGGCGGCAGGGTTAGGGTATTTGGCTATCATATCCCGGGTAAGCTCATGCTTGCTTAAAGTATCACGCTTGCGGATGAAGAGGGAGAGATCTCCGAGGGCGCAGTATTCCATGACCAGGTGGATGCATGCAGATGATTCGTCGCAATCTATGAGAGCCACGATGTGAGGGTGTTTGAGGCCCTTTAAAATCTCGATCTCCAGTTTCAAGTTGTCTTTTAGCTTCTGGTTGAGCGAACCGATATTCACTGTTTTTATCGCAACATAGGATCGATATTTCTAACAAGATGTCAGTAAAATATACCCAGCAACTCGAAGGTTAGATTGAAACATCAGTTAGCCATTAGGGACCTGCTTCTTCCCTTGGCATAAAGAGCAGATTCAAGGAGGTCACCAAATGAAGCCTGCGAGACAGAGTCACTTACGTTATGGATGCCCTGGTAGACAGTTGCGAAGCTGCCACGCCCTATCTCCTCGATCTTGGTATATTTGCCAAGAATCACATCCCTTGGGTTGTCTCCGTCCCTGTCTGCCCTTGATCGTCTCGATGCCATCCTTGGCGACCGAAGTGTGGCCATTGTCCCGATTCAAGCCTTGATTTTGTACTTGGGCAAACCCGACGACCCCCCTTGTTACGCCTGCAGCAACGGCACTGGTTGTGACACCCCGATGCACGGGCCCATTAGGGGCAAGAATATCCTTCCTCGAGAGCAAATTAAATCAGAGATCCCGAGGATATATTCTCGATCAGCTATAGGCGGTTTAGCAGGCGTTGGAGATGCGATTTGAGAGGTTCGGGTCGTCGAAGGCGAGAAAAGGTAATGCTGGTATTTCTGCTCCTAAGATAGCACGGAAGTCAGCTAGAAGATAACGCCATGGACAGTACCTTCCCCCAGTATCAACAGCAACCCAATGGAAGCTTCTCTGAGCTGCTCTCGTTCGCCCGGTCAGAGAGTAGCATCCCAAGTGGCATTAGAAAACAAAAGAACCGACGGAAACAACTCTAAGACAAGAACACACAAGACACGGCCACAGTATAGAGCTTTCAGAGAATGGTGAATATGTTTTACATACCTAGATATCAAGCAGTCCGTATGCTGATGATGCTCAAGTCTCAAGATACAGCGATGCCGTATGGCGGATACAATACAATACAGGTCCGGAGTAGGTGATATGGATGAAAAGGAGAGATCGAAAACCACCCAGATGTGTCAGGTAAAAGATAGATAATATATATATAGCCAGTCAAAAACAAGAGAGATAGGTTGTTGAGGTGACAACAGTGTTGTTGTAGGAAGATAGAATGTAGGTGAGGTAAGGTAATAACAGGAATGACATTTGGGGATGCAACAGGCAGGGCAGATGAAGGTCGGGGAATCACTGCATGACCTTAATCATGATCTCCATATGTACAGGTACCTAATCCCTTACTGGCATCCTCAAACACACAGAACAGCGCTGCTTACCCTTGCTGGTTGGATGGTGCTGGAAGAACATAGCATACTCCGTACATGGGTCTAGAACAGAGCTTACATGTCTGCCTGTGACACGTCAAAGACGCCCGCAGAATAATCTCATCAAGCACGAGAAATCGTCTTGCCTTCTTCCTACGGGGAATTTGCTCCAGCACAGCACAGCGCCAGAAGTAGCGGTACTTTAGTCAGCATCTGGCCCGCAATCATTTTAGGCTTAGCGCGTGATGAGACCTTCGGGACTGGGTTACAAATGCTTGGCACGCTAAAACAGCCCCCCATGACTCGATCCGATGTCGCCGCGAAAGTACTGGTACTTGTTTGTTCGCACGAATTAGCATGCAAACTGAGGTACCCCCTTCACGCGCGACGCCACGCGCAGCAGCTCACGCCATTCCCCATCGGGAATCGTCATCAGGGGTCCACACCACACCGGCTTTGTCATCCGCCCTCCATCTTCAACGGCTGCCATCGATTCTTCCTCCTGATAGGCAGCGGATGTCGAAGTGTTTCGTGCTAGGGTGATCTGTCGCCCAGAAATCGCACTTTTGTACGATAATTACTATGTTTTGTTTGTCCAGCGTTTTGATGCATTTCACCGCCGAGACCGGTCTCGAGGCCAACGGGTAAACTAACTAGTTAACTAACATCCAAGCTTTGCATCCCCAAAATACACGAAGAAAGGCAGAATTAAGGCAGCTATCCACCAAATTGTCCGGCTTGCCAACTCTTGGATCCGTTAGCCGACCAACCCGCAGTGTTTATACCTACCCAAGGTCGCACAGTTCAAAATGAAAACAGTTCTTGCCCGCAAATCTCGGAAATCGATGAGCAAGCCACGGGAACGAAGCGCCGAGCCGAACCTTACCCAGGTCTGGGGATAATCACACACCTGCATCCCATTCACTGTTCAAAGAGACTGATGTCATCTCCGTCTCACGGGCTCTCCTCTGCTGGTTCCTGACCTACCCGGTGACCACTCTATGAGTCAACTGGCATATAGGCCCAGGAGGGCCTGGCCAACCGAGTGAGATCCCGCCATATAGACCATTAACCTCCCGTCAGGCATCATCGATTGCGAGACTTCATAGTTGACCTTCACATCTTCCCATAGCCATCCTTTTCCACGGACCCCAGGTTTATCACAAAGGCGTTGGTTTTTCTGCTTGGCGTGTTTTGGTGATGACATCCATAGCGGGCCGACAGGCGTAAAAGAGTCTGAAATCCCTCTTTCTGGAGACCAAACCCCTCTAACCTTTTAACTGTACTGTAAATATATCAGGGAAGCCAAGTCTCAGACTCTCATATTCTCATTCCCCGTACAAGCAACCACAGCACCAACGGTACAACAACATTATCGTTCCCACCCGTCAAAACAGCTTCTGTGAAACTCGACCCAGCGCCAGCCAGCACCGCTTTCGCTAGAGTGACGGGCACCGCTATATCAGGTTGCCAGCCACCCAGTACTAGCCAAAACCTAGACACGATTATTCCGACAAAAACTGCGGCAGCGAATGCAAAACTGCCTTCAAGGCTTTTGTCACCTCCCCAAAACCACCTTCTCCGTCCGAACCTTCGGCCAACCAAGGATGCTGCTGCGTCACCCATGCCCACACACACAACGCCGCTGATCATACTTATATCTCGACCTTCAATCTCCCAACCTGCCCATGGCCGGTTCCCTGTGTGCGGCGTGCCGGCAAGGGTCAACCACAGAGGTATAGCGCAGCCAATCAAAAGAAAGATGTGCGAAATGATCACCGGCCCGCGATAATCTCTCCCATCAATATAAGGCGTGAGAAAGTAAGTAATTGGCCTAGAAATAGGAGGAAGTTGGGAAGCTCTAAAAACCTCCAAAAGAAGGAAAACTGCAAGGATCAAAGTCATAGCCAAGGCCGTGAACATCGGATCCACAAACACTGTGGGAAGAAACATGGCCACCATCATACCGTGGAAGATTTTGCGCCTGGTATCAACTTGGACAATTGTACTTAGCCGGATGACTAGTGCCATGCCGACAAGGAGAACAAATAAGCAGTAAGCGCAGATCGCCAGTCGAGTGTTTGCTTCGCCGAACGAGTCGCGCCGGAGATGTTCTACCCATCCTAGACGGCAAAATTTCGTAGGGTCATCGGACCACGGCGGTAAGCATGCCCAACGATCGAGGTCGGACATCACCAGCCAAAACCTGAGACGTGGTATATTCCCAAACAAGTAGCCTATCGCCCATCCAAAAGGCTCTTGGCCCTGTAGAGCATATTGGCTTATATATAATCGGACCGGAACCAATATTATGAACAATATCGTAAAATAAGCTATCGCTGCGTACACCCATTTTCTAACTTCGGCTTGGACCGAGGTCAAGGACAAGAACGGTCGAAGGTTAGGATGCATTGATCGTTTTCGACGACCACTGGGCGTAGTTTTGATATCAGCCGCATCAGACAATGTATGCCGTCGTCGGCGGGAAGGGCTTGACTCGCCAATGGAAGGGACGTTAACTTCCATCCTTTCCATGGCAGAAAGCGATTGTTGGCGTTTCGCGCTTGAAGGGCTCAGTTTCGTTTCATCAATTTGCGTATTTCCCACATTAAACCACCCGTCAGCGTCACAATCGTCATCAGAGTGAGAGTAATGCCCGTCCTTCAGAGACCCATACACCTTGTAACAGACTTGACGGTCGATAAAACTCCAACGCCCTTCTGATTGACCTTTTTCGAGTGATGGCCGTCGAAACTTCCAAGAAGGTATCCTCGCCAACACAACCTCCCAATAGAGAACATCCTTGCACAGAATGTATATGCTGAGCCCGCCGAGCCAAAGAAGCGCCTTGAAAATTTCAGCCTGCGGTGACTCGGCGAATAATAAAATATTCAATAACCCCGTAGCAAGCAAGGGAACCTCAGCCGGTAGTAAGCTTGTCGTGACAAGCGACTGTAAAAACGAAGTCAATGCCTGGTGAAGCGGAAAGAGCAAGACCAGCACTTCGGGGTCTATGTTGAGTAGAGAGAGGGCCTTCTGTGGTCTCTCCAGGCTTCCAACTGCGAGTTCAGCGACGACCATTGGAATGATAGTGAATATCCAGTGGGTAACGCTGTACCCATGGGTCATATATTGAAGAGGAACAACGTAGGGTGGTAGTGAAGATAAACTGAACATTATATTGGGTAGAATCACTGTATGTGCAGTCTTCCCCAGCGAAAGGGCCACCAGTACGGGCAGATATATAGGATATATCAACGGAGCGGGATCTAAATCCCGAGAGAACGGAAAGAAGGCAATTCTTCTCAAAATCGACCAATGCAGTCTGCGAAGGTATATCCGTACAGGGAGTATGGCATATAAACCGATGGTGAGAAATAGAAATGTCCAGAGTTCTATCATGACCATAGCATTAGCATTTGATTGAAAACAGCCCTATCTGTCTAATGAAAGTAAGAGCGTACCTCTGCGCCAATGTCCAGCAACGAAGCGAGCTTCATCTGGCAAAAGCGCGGTCGCAGCAACCGTAAGTATCCAAGCAGTCTCACTGACTCTCCGCAGGACTTCCACCCTCCAACTTCTCCTACTCCTAGTCCGCGAAGACGCCGACTCAAGCTCTGTTGCTTTTCGACCACCCTTGCCAGCTGTTTTCAATTTGTCAAAGACTTCCGAGCCTTCACCATCGTCCGTTCCAGCCGTAACCTTCTTCGATGGAGGAGCAGGTAGACTTTTCAAGATGCCATTGCCTTCGTCATCCGCATCTGTCCCACTATCACTCGAGGCCTTTCGGCTTCTCACCCATTTGGAGCTATACTCGCTCGATCCCGTCTCGGAGCCAAACTGCTCTGTGCGTCGCCGGCGGTATGCATGCGGAGATCTCGAGAGTCGGCGGAAGGACTGGTTCCGGGCAACAATTTGGATATGCGAGGGGTGATGGGCAGCATCTTCTTCCGGGCTGTTGTCAGTTTCTTTGGGTGCCATACGATCTGTATGCAGAAATATGTAGGAAGGAGGGGAATTCGCAACGAATGTCTTGTATTATGATGGTCGTACTAAATGAGTGACTCCGGGTGCCATCGTAGTAGCTATGGTCAGAATGACACTTGGTCAATGGTACAAGATACTGCCACAGAGGGAGAATCAATAGTAACAGCAAAATGACTTTCCTGGCTTAATGCACGTCTGTCTGAACAACTGGGTTCCCATGTTTTGCGTCAAAGAGAGGATCAGGCACAGGATTTGAGGTTCACATGTCAAGTGTCTAAAAGCTTCCATGGCCAAGACAAAACCGCACAGGACACCCACAACTAACTACCAAGATTGAAGTTACATCTGGGGAATTTTGTGCTTCTATCATAGTTGAGTAGATCTTATTTTGATTCTGGTGTAGCTATGGCACTGATCGCCTTTGGGCTACAGAACCACTAGTTAAACTAGGTGCTGCTTTCGCATTGTTGCGAAGCTTTTGACTGCAGAACAATGGCTGCACCAAGCTCCTTTCCTCCGTGTCCCCAAACAGATCTACAAGGCACAATCTGGCCTTGCAATTTCTGACAGGAGGTGGGAAAAGGAGTATATATGACTGTATGGCAATGTATATCACCTTTCAGACGCCTTCGGGCCAAATCCATGGCTTTCCGTATGGATGTTTCAGGATCTTCAAAGCTCGCTTTCGCAATGCCAATGGCAATGTATGTCCCAAAAGCAGGGCCCTCGGAATGGCTGATAGAGATACCCTCCGAATGATCTTCGGTGATGGTGATGTTGGCAGTCTGGATCCCAAGTCCTTGCCATTCAACATCGCTGCCGCGAGGTAGCTCATCGACTTCAATAGCCAGAAAGGGCGGTACTCTAGCGGGAGACCCAACGACTTCAAAATTGGGAAGCGGCCGGACATTTAGCTTGATGCGACCAAAGTCTTGCTTACGTCCGTATTTAATATCCCAAGCATCCAGCACGGACTCTCCCTGGTCATCTTCATCTTCCGGTGAGCTTCCCTGGGTGTTCATCTTCTCCCAGATATCCGATGCAATAGCAGCCTTTGACTGCATGCCGCTGTCTTGGGCAATAAAGGCCACAGCACCCAGCCACCAATCGACTTCCATCGCCCTCCCGATTCTCCAAAGGTGTTGGAGGGAGAGAGCAGCATGGTGAATAAAAGAAGAGAGAGGAGCTTGGATACCAAATTCAGGCATCCATAGTTCCATTGACCCCGGACCTAGGGGTATTTGGCCTGCTATATATACCAATTCACCTTTCTGCTCAACTCTGGATTGCTTCTCCAGTGAAATCCCAATCGCTTGCGAGTATGGGCCAATGTTTGCGGGTGCCCAATATGACCGTGACTGGACGTGCAAGCCTCGTCTGCGGTCCGGTGATCCGATGTCTAACAGGAACGATACAAGAACGCCTGTCCCTGGCGGGAGGCTATCTCCGCAGGCCACAGTCACCCGTGCTGGAGGATTGGGATTTTGGAAAAGCGAGCCGTAAACGGAATTTATGGAAGCGAAATCATTCATATCTCGGAGAATGATTGTGCTGAAGATAATGTCATCTGGTGAGATTGCCGCATGATCCTTTCGATTAGCATGTAGGATATCTTTGAGCTTTGTAATGATAAGTTTCATCTGCATGGCCGCGTCTGGTCCCGCTTCAGGCGCAGACATATTAGATATGAACCAGATATTAGCCATCCTTGACTGAACAACTTCGACAGACCATGATTTTGGCGGAATATGGGATGCTTTCGACAAAACATAGTCATTCACATTGTCCAGAATGTCTCCCACCACCAGCTTGAACTCATCATCAAACGGCTGCGGAACCCGTACTTCACTCAGACCCTCGGCGTCGTCACTCCCAGACTTTTCAACACACTTCGCTCCTTTGAGCCTCACGAACCCGACACCGCCCTCTCCCGTCTCCTGTTCAACGGCCTCAACGTGAATCCGACGTTTCCACAACTCCTTCGGCCCATCCAACGCCAGGCTCTCATACTCCCCTCCCTCTCCCAGCACCGCCCCTTCCACGCCTTCTTCCAACAACATTCCCATCCTCTTCACCAACTCCCGTCTCAGCCGACCATCTCTCCCCGAGACATTCTCCCACAGCATCCGTTCATCCAACCCACCACTCGCGACCTTGACAATCCTCGCCTCACACCCACAAGCAGCCATGTCTTCCAGCAACCCGGCAACAGCCGCCACCGAATTCCCCGGCAATCCGGCCCGCTGCACCGGCGGCGAGAGATACGGATACATCCATAGCCAAGCAAGGGGCACCAAGCCCAACCGACCCGCCACATTCTCGATCCTAGTCCGCTGATACGTCGAGAGAATAGCCCCCGCCGACACCGCGTTCACCTCTGGATGCACACTCATAACACGCTGCAGAAGACGAAACAAACATTCCGTCTCATCTTCACCTTTGCCCTGCTGGTGGTGTTGCGTCGGAGCTCGATAATCCCGCGAAGTATTCACCGCCGTACCACTGATCTCTCCTCGGTAGAGCGGAATACCCAATGCATCTTGGTAGAGAGGGACCACACTGTGTCCAATGGTCTGGTACATGTAACTATCCATGTCATCTTCCTCCTCCTCGTCTTCTTCTTCTTTTTCTCCTTCTTCCCGTCTAGTAGCTCCCTTCTGCCTCAAGGGCGGGTGTAAATTCGCCAACGCCACCACCCTGTGGCCATTTTTCAAGCAGTGGAGAATGGAGTAAAGAGAGTCCTTGCCACCTGATATCAAGGCAACGACGTTTAGTTGCTGTGGCATGATAAGATGCAAATTTGACCCGTGTAAGTCGCTACCGCAAAAAGAGAATATTTATTCCCCGAAATAGATATCCCAACATTTGCAAGTCTGTCAGTATTCAGAGGCAAAGGATCTTGGGGATGGGGAGGAGTGACACTTGAGTTGGCGCGAGTAAGATAATTGGAAGAAGTGGTTATTTGGTCGAGAAAAATGTGGAAAATTGCAACATTCGTCTCTTTTCCAAAACGTGCACTTCTGACCTGGGTAACTATGCATAGAGATCCTCCATTCCAGCTTAGGTCATGAGTAAACTAATTAACGGAATGCTCTATCTAATGCATCACTGTTCTTCAACTATGTATAGATCATCTATCCTTCATAACTCAAGCCTTTTGTTTGAATAGATTTCATGGAGATCCTCAATACCTCTGTTCTCAGACAACCTTCATATCTGACAAAGTCAAGCAATGGTTCTTCCATGGATCTGTCCTTGAGCCAGGTTAGGTTGACTTAATAAAGCATTCAATCATGTCCTATAAGAGCAGCATGCGAATTTAATTGTTCAAAGTGCGGATGGAGCTGATACAGACATCCCAACTCGGATGATTTGCAATGAAAAGAAGGCATCATGGAAAAAAAATAAAAAATCAATAGCATCTCTGCCGTGACAGATTGAAGAGAAAATGTGGCCAGCCACGCAGTTAAGAATCGAACAAGATTGATTGAGAATCAAGCAAACAGGCGCGCTTGAAATCATCAACGTGAATGTCAGGAGCAAAAGACCAAGACAAACAAATTAAATCAATATTATACAACAGAAAACTAGCAAAGAAGGATTGAAGAGTCAGTGAAATAGGGAAGAAAAAAATGACGAGAGTCATCACAATTGTGAGAGAAGTCGACAGAAAAGAAAAAAAAAATATAGATCTACAAAAAACAAATCATGAGCCAACTCAAACTCAAAGATGCCAGCAAACAGGATGGAACGCAAACGCGGCGACAAAGTGTAATACGAAAATGCAGTTATTATGATCGAGCAATTGCCTTGTCGCTAGTCCCATTTCCTTTTCCAACTGTCGCCATCGAAGACGACCGCAGATTTATAATCAAAATCTCTCCAAGATAAAACTCCGTTCCTCACCCCTGTCTATATTGTAGGTAATGCAGAGTATGTTATGACCCGTTCTTCAAACAGTAGGATGGCTCCTCGAGAGGAGTATGCCAAAATAGTGTAACTCGCAACCGCGGAATTCGAACCGCAAGGAAAATTAATGCTCCAAATGCCCCGTACCCTATGACGCCTGTATATCATGTCACACAAAGAGGATGATTTTTTCACGGGAGTAACCTGCTTGAGAATTTGCGAAGCAGGTTAAAAAAGATTATCCCGTACACACACAGGACGTTTAGAATCATCCAGACTGTTCCCGCTTGCGTTTCTTGGCAGGTCGCTTCCGATCGGATTCAACACTTCTGGGAGAAGAGAGACTGCTATCGGACGATTCGCTAGTTGTTGACTGATATGCAGCTGCGCGTGCAGCTTCATAAAGCACAGCCCCTAACGCACCAGCATCTTGTTCATATGCGGGGCTTGGGGAAGGCACAGGAGGCGGTGGTTGTGGGGGAGCGGGGCGAGTATCCCGTTGTGGCACAACGTTCATAATGACCGAAGTACTGCCATGGGTACGGGAGTGTTGGGCGAGGTTGTCGCTACGAGAAAACTTTTTCCCGCATTCCGTGCATTCGAACGGTTTCTCCTCGGTATGAAGCGAACGGTAATGACGCTTGAGATGTTCCTGGCGTCGGAAACGACGGGAGCACAGTGAGCAAACGAAAGTCTTTGATGGATCCTCAGTCAAGGACTGCTTTCGGCCACGACGGCTGATGGAAGAAGCTGGCTGTCCAGAAGCGCTGGAAGCATTGGCAGAAGAAGGGTTGGCCTCCGAGGTTTCTTGATCAGCAGCGTTGGATTGTTGCTGAGATTGATCGGCGGACGAATCTCCGTTCGCATTGTCTGCTCGGTCGTTCACGTTGTCATCGGCTTCTTGAAGAACCGAGTTAGGCTCATTGCTCATGGATGATGTCGAGCGCTTCATCGATTTCCGTGTGTTTGAGCGTTTCTTTGTTTTGACGGGTTGGATCTCTGTCAAACTTGGCAGTGGCATTTCTGAGTCGAGCATATGCAAATCTGGATGGGCAATACGTTCGTTTTCCTCCAAATCTTCGAAGCTTTGTTCGCTAATCAAATCGTCATCATCCGACGGATACAGAGCGATTCTTCGACGTTTATCGCCCAAATAGAAAGTGTCGTCGGAGACGGTGAAATTGACGATTCCGCTCACAAATTCGTCCTCTGAATCGAGATCGGAGAGGCTTTCGAAGGCAGGCAAAGAAGTCAGGGTATGTGCGGGGTCAAATGAATGCGTAAGATTGTCGGCTCCGGTATGGTCTGAATTCTCTGAAGAGTCGACGACGCTGAGGAGGAACTTTTCACTGTCTTCTTCCTCGCCCGAGCTGAGCGATGGTAGAGGCGGGAAGTCAGAAATAGTGAATGCCGACGATTCAACTGTCAACTGGCGCGGGTCGCAGAAATTTGAGCTGCAAGGAAGTGCTGCAAGCGGTGTCGAGGAGGTGAGGACCGGGGATGGCGAAGGAGAAAGCGAGGGACAAGACGCGTTTGTGGACACTCGAGAGAGTCCCTCCTCGCTACCGAAGCTGACGGTGTGGCTGGCTGGAGTAGCAGAATTGACGGAGTGAGGATGAATGTACACTAAGCATTGCGAATAAAACAGTCAGCTTTTAGTAGACAAAACATTTGTGCTAGTTTTAGCTGGTTCTTTGCGTTGTTCAGGTGCAGGTGGTTGATGGTTGATGGGGTTTCGTCCCATTTGGTTAGTCACAAAGGGAACCAAAAGTTTGTTGGTGTTGTTGCCGAGTCTCTTTCACCGCCACAATTCTCTGTTTTTTCTCTTTTGAATCCCAGACAAAACATAACACAAAAAGAACACTTTTGTCTCTTCTCTTCCTCCTTCTCATAACCAAAAAAAGGAAGATTTTTTTAACTTACCAGGTGTCAATGGTGGGGAGTTAGACCGTGTCCAGTCACCACTGGCTAGAATTTCTGACTTGACATCTCCCTCGCATCCCTCCTTCACACCCTCGATGCTTTCAATGCGATAGAACCCTCCATTTACAGGGGTCTGTAGCATCCCACAGCTCGACGGAGGGCTGCTCATGGTGCTTCCCGATGTAGACAATGGAGGTGTCGATGGGAACGCATGAAAATCAATCATGCAGTTGGTATCGATTGGAAGAAGTCCGGGAGAGCCGTGGAGCAGGATGCTCGGCTTGATATGAAGCGGTCGCGGCGAAACGCTAGGACTCAACATAGCCTCGTCGTTGAGAAACGTCTTGGGTGCGATGGCTTGCATTGGTCCCGGTTGGTGGAGCACATGGTGGTGGTGATGCTGATGCTCTGGGATATGCGACGGCTGGGGTGGGCAATACTGGTCGTGCGTAAAGATCGGTTGATTGTTGCCTGCGTGCATCTCCGCTGGATGAGTCGAGAAATACCCATGCTGCCCGGGATACGCGTCGGGATCGGGGTTGTAGTAGAAGAACGAAGGTTGGCCCGCTGCTGGGGCAGACTGCATTGTGTATGCCTCCATACTGGTCAACGGCTTCTACCCTCCGAATTAGTCCCAGTTGACGTGGAAGCGCGAGTGACGATTCAAGGGCCACGTCGTCCTGCTAGTCACAAAACGTACCGTCAACAAGAGACTTTGTGGGATCTGTTTTATTATTATGTCGCGAACCAATGGTTCTCTTTGTGCAACGGACGTCGGAGACTTCGTGAGTGAGTATCAGCGACCGGCCGATGCTGCTTTTTGTTTGGTTATTCGTGGTTCTGATATTACGAGTGGAAAAGGAGTTTTCCGCACGGGTTTCGGCTGGTGAGCTGTCTGGATATATATTAAAATGCAAATAAAAGTATTGATGCTTTGAAAAACGGTGTTTTTGCGCGGTGGCACAAGGAGTGTGAGAAGGAATTCAAATTGCAATGTGCTAATGAGCGACTGTTGGGAGCAGAGTATCGATGAAGCGTCCTGAAGAAGGCATGCAAATGGCTTTGCAAAATGTTGTGGATTGCCTGCGACCGGGACAAGGCAGATGTGAGACCGAGGACAGGAATCGTCAAAGTCGCATAATCGAGGACGTATATCGATGTAGTCGGCTGTGTTTCAAAAAATGAAGGACTGTGATGTATTCGACGGGAGTGTCACGCCACGAGGAAGAGAGACAAACGGCAACGAACAAACCCAGGAAAGTTATAATGTAATGATTATCGGAAAAAAATAATATATATAATAACAATAGCGAGATAAGAATGATATTAGAAGGACAGCGACAGCCACAGAGAACGACAATCCAACGAGGGAAGAGTGAAAAGGAAAGACTAAGAATGAGTGTAATTCTGGCACTTGGGTGGGAATATAGAGAGAGAAGAGAGCGACGGTTCCGCCCAACCTTTTTAGTGACGGAAAATGGCACGAGACGAATTAAAGCCAGGAAAAGAGGGTGGACTACAAACAGTAGAGGAATTAGCTAGTCAATGGCGGAAAAAAAAAAAAAAAAAAAAAGCGAGCGAGCGGCAAAAAAGAAAGTGAAGAGCAAAGAGCCCAAGGAGTGGTGGTGGTGGTGGTGATGGTGGTGTCTGTTCGTCGGTTTTAGTCGAAAAGGAAGAAGAAGAAAATGGGCGAAATGCACGAATGGAAAGCCAAAAAGGCACCACCCAGAAATAAATTGCCTATCAGATAATGTCGACGTTACAGGGACCCGGCGTGGCCCAGGACCCGATAACCCAGGCATGAGCACTTGAGAAACCTTCGCTTGAAGGGAGGGAGAGGGGCTCTCTCTCTCTCTCTCTCTCGCTCTCTCTCAGTCCTGCTTTCCTCCCGTCCAGAGGGGTCGACGCTACTCACTAACTGGACGCTACGGCGGTCCAAGACCCTGTCAGCAAAAGCCTGGCACCCCAGTCGATGATGGCCTGGGGCCGTCTTTTCGAACGATGGCGCAGTTGGAACGACAGCCAATCCACCCATATTTGCTGATCCCCGGCGGTCTTCTCGATTCCCAGTGGACAGCGCTGGTGAGCCAGTCACACCTTTGGTCTATGGATGAGCCACAGCTTGTGTACCGGCAGTAATAAAAAATAATAATATAGATTGGATATTTCTCCGCATGTGTGCTATGGGCTTTGAGTGGTGGTATATTCATGCATTTACCATAATGCATTGTTCGTCCACCTCTGGTATCCACTGAATAATGATAATAATAATATATTTTCTTGCAGTTATTATTGCTCATGTATGCATTTTAGACGCCGAAGACCGGTCTGAGATTGGAATAAGGCCTCTTTTCGCCTTCCCCAGCAAGAAGCCGATAAAGTACTGTTTCTGCACAGCTGAAGAGAAATGAGCAGTTGTTCCCGCTCGAGAGAAATCCGTCAAATCAACGGCTGGCGAGCGGTGTGGGCCGAGTTACCAGAAAACCAACGAGGCAGAGTGGGGAGAGGCGCCTTGAGGATTAGTCGTTACTATGGGCCAGCGAGTCGTAATCATATTGTGATGGTGTGAAAGGAAATTCAGCGCAGGATCAACCGCGGGCGGGCATTGGTGGATTCGCGGGCTTGTGAGTCGTGCATGTCCTCCCTCCATCTTCGCTCTGCGTCGAATCGGGGCAAGGGTGCCAAGCGGCTTTCGATGGAGACTCAACCTCAAAATATGAAAAATATAACGAAATGCGGAGGTTGAACCGCATTGCAGGGGTTCAGCCTGGCGTAACTTCGTTCCTTTCCGGCTGCCCATTCACACCGCGACCTCACAAAACCTGTCCCCATGCCGCCTGACGTGGTTGGCCAGCCTTTAATCTGACGCCGGAACCCAGCCTCTAGCCAATGGCCATGGATATACCGTCTTGGCCGTGCTTGACCATCAAGGTCCCTGGTAATGCAATATGTAGAGAGACATCATCTTTTGCTGTTGATTGCCAGACGTGCAACGCAATAAGGATACGGCTCTCATGTAGTGCTACTGGTCAAGCACAGTCCAAAGTCAAGTTGTATGTATGGACTTGAGGACCGGTCAAAACCATGAAAACCAACCAAAAATTCAGACCAACAGAGCCAGCAAATGCAAAAGAAAAATTGAATAAAAGAGAAAAAGAAAAAAGAAAACCGGTT
>LJPH01003717.1:0-30017 GCA_001430925.1 Byssoonygena ceratinophila
AAAAAAAAAGAGGTGTTTGAAGAATCTAGGCCACCAAGTGAACTCGAGAAAGGAAACTATGTCATATATGTAGCTGGCTGTTCAACCGGAATGACATAAAGTTGCAGCTCGATTCCGCACGAGTAGCGCCAAACGGGCTTGCGGAAAGGATACGAGCACTCCGTTTCCCAGGGCAATCGAGATAAAACGACGCAGGCAACAGAGCTAGTCGTCCAGAGTAATGGACTTATATCTCCCGTAATCCAGTAAGAGCTTTAGTTTTGATTAGACTAAACCCAGACACGGATGGAATTGGATGGTTCGTCAACCGGCCGTACAAGAAACCAGCGAAGTACCAGGACGTACAGCGCGAAGAATGGAATCTCCCGCACAGGGTATTTGTTGACTAGTAGCCCAGGAAGAACATATTAGCCTCGCCTCGAAGTTCAAAAAGAAACGATCCAAAGCGTCATGGAAGTGAAGAGAAAGCTTTTACTTACCAGTGAACCGCGAATGCGTATTCAAAACGCAAAGCATATATATATATAGATATAAATAGTTGGCCCACACAGCGAGCAAGATCCCCGAGCTTCACCTAGTGGTTCCAGAACGACAAGGACTTAAAAGCGACTGCGTGTGTGCATGCACAATATCGGATTGAGCATGAAACAGGGCCCTTCGATAGGTCCCAGTGCTACCACACACGTCAAGGACACAAGCAGCGGCCGCCTGAGCAAAGGTGCACTGACTAGACCAGAGCCACGGGGGCGGGGTGTTTGAAGGCACCAGGAAGTAGGAATGAATTAAAGCCTTCAGTAGGCAGGGAATTCTTCCCAAGTATATATGGATATGAAGCGACGAATAAAGCCGAGCCAGAAACAAGATCAACCCAACGATGAGAGATGAGTGTTCATAGAATCACCCGAATATAAAATCACAACGCGGGCAAAAGTAAACCAAATAACGAAGAGTATAAAACGCCCGAAGGTCAAATATATAAGGAGTTGCTGCTAAGGACTTTGAGAGTCATGATTGCATTGATGATGATGAGGAGAAGATATCGTCCTTTTCCAGGGCTTTCAGAGCCTTAATATACCCCCAGGGCCAGGTTGGCGTTGCCCACTGCTGGCTGGCCGCTGGGTGCAGATGTGCCGCTTCCACCACCTCGATTCAAAGAGGAGAGAAAGGGGACACCCGTTTCTCCACGGACGGGACATGCAGATTTGGGGTGTCACAAAGAACAAGACGTATGCCGGCAGCAAACCGTGTCAACGAAAAATAAAGCCCTTCATGCCGACAGCCGGGGTGGCAGTGTCGTTTCTGCCAACTTGACAATGGCACGGTATCATAGACAAAGACGATGTGTGTTTTCCACTTTGCTTCTCTCGCTATGAAGAGACATATTCTAAACACTGGCGGCCAGTTCTGCTCACGGGTAAATTGCTCCGCTTCGGCTGCAGGACATTGGGAAGGGAGAAAGATAAAAGGCGAAAGAGCGGACATCGACCGCGCAGCTGCATGAGGATGCAATGTCCTGCATTGTCCGGCCTGTACCCTGCCTATCGGCCTCATTAGCTGTTCGAGACAACAATGCACAATCAACATACCGTGCGGGGACATGTGAGACCTTCATATAAGATCCAACAAAGCACATCATCAGACTCTTTGACGGGGATATTAGATAGTTATGCATTATCAGTTTAGCTACAGCCATGCCCATCTACAGACATCTATCTCTTGACATTGTGGCAAACGAAAAAGCAAACGTGAACTTGAAGAAAGAGAGGCCGGAGAAGTGAGTAGTCCATTAATAGGCATTAGGGTTTCATTCTCTCGTGAATGTACAAATCCGTTATAGTCCCTCAGTTGTCGGACAAGGGCAAAACCGAGACAAGTGGGAAAAGAAGAAGAAAAGGTTACGGGTGGAGCAACACAGGAATGCGTGCGGCACGGTGGGAATCTCAGGAAAATGACCCAAGACAGCTCCAGAGAGCCTGGCCGCATGCGGGAGGATATAGTGTCCGACGGAGCAGTGTCTCGGCCACAAAGCTGGCCAGACTGCAACCGATGCATCTTCCCTGCTTGGATATCTTGTGCAGCACGAGCTTGGCTTCCGGGACAATTAGTCTGTCAGAGGTATCTAACAACAAGCTCCAAATGGCAAACATTGCCAAACGAGACAATAAACGAGGTAAGAATCAGCATCCACGAAATCAAGGCATCACCAGTCCGCCCAGAAAAACATTAGGACTGAGGCACCATCACAACGCCGACGAAGCGTGAGCAAGTATATACGCTGCAAATGCTAGATAACCGGAATTTCTGCTACAAGCGGCCCACGGAGAAAGGGATGTAGCACAGCTAGCCGGGGAAAAAAAAAAAGGAAGTTTTACATCCGAAGACGTTGGGAGGGTATCACAACGGCCCGCACTGATCCACCCCCCTCTTTTTCTGGACACAGAGCTCCTAGCTACCTCAAGGGTCGCTTAACGTCTTGGACACCCCGACGGATGATGTCTTCGTAACGCCATCTGGGAGGTATGATTTGCCCAATGGCGTTTTGTTGACGATACCAATCGTTTTCCATCTCTGGACTTACACCGTCCGGAGGAGGCAAGGCGCCACCGGCAACACCGCTCGAGAACTTTAGTTGTAACACATTTCCAATCTCGTCACACGCTGACAACAAACGATCGAGATCGTCTTTGGTATGCGCAGCGGAGACGCAGAATCGAGCCCGAGACGACACTAGGGGAGTGGCCGGGTAACCGACGACTACGACCGATATCTTCCTCTTCAACATCTCATGCGAAAAGGCAGGCATTTTCGCAGGGTTGAACAGAAGGAGGGGAATGATCGGAGAGTCGTCATTTCCGTAGACGATGAAGCCAAGGCGCTTCAAACCCAGACGCAAGTACCGCGAATTGAACGCCAACCGCTGCAATCTTTCCTCGCCTTGACCGGGAACGAGTTCTCCGGTTATGATCCGCAGTGATGTCGAAATCTGAGCAAGAATCGGCGGAGTCGGAGCTTCTCCATAGAACACTGCGGCGTTTGAAGCCCGGAGTTTGTCAATTACAACCTTGTCTGCAGCAATGTAGCCACCGTTGGCACCAAAGGACTTTGTAAGAGTGCCCATTAGAATGTCGACCTCCTTGGTGTCGATCCCAAAGTAATCGCAGATTCCTCGTCCCTTCGGGCCGATGGCTCCGACAGAGTGGGCCTCGTCGATGAATAGATTGAATTTGTACTTTTTCTTCAAGGCGAGGATCCCGGGAAGATTGCACATTGATCCCTCCATTGAGTATAGACCCTCTACGACGACCAAAATCTTCTTCCATGGGCGGTGGGTGCGTGGCTGGCCTTGGGAGATCACTTCGCGGAGTTTCTTTTCCAAAGCGTTGACATCATTGTGCTTGAACATTTCGATAAAGGCCCCTGACAATCTCGCACCGTATCGAATGGACGCGTGATTCAGTTCGTCGGAGATGATCAGACAGCCTTTGGACACCAGGGCAGGGAAGATGCCGGCGTTTGTGCCAAATCCCATAGAGAAGACCATTGAAGCTTCTTTGCCCACAAACCTGGCAACCAAGTCCTCGACTTCCACGTGGAGATCCTGAGTTCCGGCATCGACTCTGGTGCCGACGGAGCTGATGCCGTATTTCCGAATAGTCTGCTCGACGGCATCGGCGCATGGGCCTTCGGACTGGGCGAACCCAAGGTAATTGTAGGAGCTCATGTTCAAGGTGTCCGTGGTGGTGCCGGTGAAACGGAAGTGACGGTTCTGGTCATCGCTGACACGGTCGATCAGAGTGATGTATCTTCCGGGGACACCAGTCACTGGGCGCTCGAAGCAGTCGTTGATGCGGAGCTTGAGACGACGGACGTAGAAGTTGTCAAAGTCGCTGTTGAGGGCACCGTACCCGTTTTGAGGTTTCAGGTGACGGTAGTCCTTTTCCTTGAACCGCTTCCCAAAGAAATCACGGACGTGGCCAAAGGCTATTAGGATTAAGTAACTGATATACGTGGAAAACAGATAAAAATACGGAGGTTCGTCCATGACCGGCTCCGGAAACGCACCGCCCTGGTGACGGGAGGTGTAGCGGTGGGTGGGGTGGCCGAGAGGGCCAAACTGGGCATGCTGCTTCGCGACACGGCGCGCTTCGTGGGGAGAAGGCGGCTGGAAGAGGGTGGTCGCAGGAGCGTCCATGCTGGCAGACTCGACTGTAGAGAGAGAGATGCTAGGCAAGTTCGAAGGAGGCAGTGAGCCGGGCCCAGCAGGACTCTCAGAATCGGCGCTCGGACGCGGGCCACCAGCGGTCGAGTGGGTGTCCGGTTTGGGCTTGGGCGTACAGAGGAGCAACTGACTGAAGCGGTTCCGAGTTGGGATCGTAGGTTTGGCCGCAGCCTTTCCGGAGGGAGCAGGAAAGGACGGCGAGTCGGAGGAGTTGGTGGCAAGGGAGCTTGTAGGTCGACGAGGCATCGCAGGGATCAAAGAGTCGTGTGTTGACTGAGTGGTTCGGATGAGGATGAAAAGCTCAGGCGATCGACCAGAGGCCCGTCCGAGGCAGCCCTTGAGTCAGCGTCGCTGGTCTTTTTGACGGGACGGCAGTCTCGATGGAGGTGAAAAGGTTCTGGCAACACACATAAGGTCAACTTTCTTCATCCATGGAAAAGACTACACGGGGAGTCCGAGGAGAAGCAATTGATGGAAGATCGAGAACTGTTTACCTCTCTTTTTTTCTTTTTTTTCTTTTTTTACGGAACTTCCTTCTTTTTCTCTCTTTGTTGATTTTCACTGTTGTAGTTAAGAGAGGATAAGAAAAAAAATCAACAAGAGAAGGATTCCATAGCAGGGACGAAAGGCCGAGAACAAACCTTCAAGATAACGTCGCGATCCGGTGAAGCCGAGAAAGTGGGAACGCAAGAAGGGAGACGGGGAGAAGAGGAGAGAAAGGTGAGAAGGCAAGAGCGCAAACCGCGAGAAGAGCTTTTTTCTCCAGTCCGATTCACGACATCGGGAGGACAACAGGAAGCCTCCTTTTTCTGTCTGGCTTTTTTCCGCTCTTTCAACAGACTGGGATGAGAAGAGCGAGACTCCGAGAGGGAGAAGATGAGCAGTTTTGAGGATTACGAGGATTGAAAAGGGCGATACATGGTGTCATAGTGGACGTTGGTTTCATGGTGCGGTCTGGCCATTGGATTCCGCGGATCCGTGCTGGAAACACACCAAAGTTACCGATGGCGCCGTATGGGGTGCGTACAGAGAGTCAAGGCCAACCCTGCTAGCGGCACCAGCGAGATTCAGGGGGAATTCAGCCATCAACATTCTATGACTGAACTGCTACTAGTTAGTTACCTACTGCTACGAATAATACGATGTGCTCGATCGTTGTTGATCATGACAGCACAGCTTAGGTAAGGTACTCTCACGTGACTGCCATGGAAGTATGTTTATCCGCATCCGGTTAGTTAGGTAAGCATGCCAGGGCCCCGCGGCGTCTGATTGGGCAATGCAGCCCATCGGAAAATTGCCTCTTTGGGCCTAGTGGACAGTCTCACAGCAGCCAAGGGTGTAGGCAGTTTTAGTTAAGGGCAGCCAAGGCACTCGGCTCAACAGATTGTAATATATATTTATTATCCATGGATGTTGATGCAGCAATCAATACTCCGGATATGTAAGATAATCCTCCGACGGTCGCTGAGATCTCACGTCGCATTCAAGTTGTCTTCTCCCGCCGCAACGTAACTTAAACTAATTCCCGTAGCCTTTCTGCCCCTCTCGAGTCTCCAAGTCTTCACTTATCCCACCCTCCTCAAGGGCCCGCCGCTTCGCAGACTGTTTGCGATGCCGTTCATAAACAAGACCAACGGCATGGGAGACCACACAGACGAAGCAAGAGAGCTATGGCGACCCTCCAGCCCCGAGGACACCAGCATCTACGAGTTCATGGCCATTGTCGCCGCAAAGCACGCTCTCGCGCTCGAGACATACCACCATCTCTGGCAATGGAGCGTCGACGAGCCTGCCACGTTCTGGGAGGAGGTCTGGAACTACACCCGTGTCAAGGCTCACAGGAGATATGAGAAAGTACGAATCCCTCTCCCATTTTCGTGCCAATTAACTACTGTGTTGTTGATACGGCCCGGTTTTCTCGCTGCATAGGTCTGCGACGGCGATGGCGCTCTGTTTCCGAAACGGCCCTTCTTCGACGGATGCCTGCTCAATTTCGCAGAGAACCTCCTCTTCCCGTCCAGCAACCCCCACGAGCACGCCGTGGCTATCATCGCTGCCACCGAATCCACCCGCGAGCACATCTCATGGAAGGACCTGCGCGAAAGGGTCCGGCTGTGCGCTGCTGCCATGCGCGACGCCGGTGTCGTCAAAGGTGACCGTGTCGCCGGCTTCGTCGGAAACCACGCGAATACCCTGATCGCCATGCTGGCCACAACCTCCATTGGAGCCCTATGGAGCGGTGTCTCAACCGATACCGGAGTGCACGCCGTCCTCGAGCGACTGCGCCAGATTGAGCCCAAGCTGCTCTTTGCCGACAACGCCTCAACCTACAACGGCAAAGTCCACGACACCCATGCCAAGGTTGCCGAGGTGGCTGCGAGTCTGCCGTGCCTGCAGCTCGTCGTCATCTTTGATGCCGTCAGGGACCATGCTTTTGGCGTTCAGGCTGTCCGACCGCCAAACGGGTCCGCCGTGACCTATGCCGATTTCATTGCCTCTGCACGACTGTCCAATGCTCCGCTCCAGTTCGAATATCTTCCGCCCGACCACCCAATCTACATTCTGTATTCGTCGGGCACGACCGGCGCGCCCAAGCCCATCGTCCACGGAGCTCTGGGGACACTCCTCCAGCACAAGAAGGAGCATGTTCTCCACTGTGACATAAATCTCGGCGATAGGCTGTTCTACTTCACCACCACTACCTGGATGATGTGGCATTGGCTCGTGTCCGCGCTAGCCAGTGGCGCGAGCGTCGTTCTTTACGACGGCTCACCCTTTCGGCCCGTTGATCCGGAAAACGGTAAAGGTGACATGGCCATGGCTCGCCTGATCGATGAGTTGCACGTCACCCATTTCGGGACCTCGGCAAAGTACCTCTCCGTCCTGGAGCAGGCCGCATTGAACCCGCGGAACCACGCCCACCGGCCCGTGACGCTTCGGACACTGCGGGCAATCTTCAGCACCGGCTCTCCACTTGCTCCTTCGACCTTTGACTACGTTTATTCGTCTATCCACGAAGACATCCTCCTGGGCTCCATCACCGGTGGTACAGACATCATCTCCCTCTTTGGGGCATGCTGTCCGATACTCCCTGTCCACCGGGGTGAGATCCAATGTCGCGGATTGGGCATGGCAGTTTCTGTTTTCGACCATGCTGCAAACGACATCAGCAGGTCGGACGATGCCGGCGATCTCGTGTGCACTAAGCCATTTCCCGCTCAACCCGTCATGTTCTGGCCACCGGGCCCCACCGGCGAAGCAAAGTACTGTTCAAGCTATTTCGAGACCTACGGCAATCGCACCTGGCACCACGGAGATTTCGTCAAGATCAATCCCGTCACGGGAGGATTGCTCATGCTCGGTCGAAGCGATGGCGTGCTGAAGCCCGCAGGCGTGAGATTCGGAAGCGCCGAGATATACAATGTGATCCTGAAGCATTTCGCCGACGAGATAGAGGACTCCCTCTGCATTGGCCGGCGCCGAAACGGGATCGAGACGGACGAGACGGTTGTCTTGTTCGTCAAGCTGAAGAGCATCTCGTCGTTGCCGTCCTCCGGTGTCTCTACTCCGACAGGGGTGGTGAAGGAGCCTCAGACGCTGCCCGACGGGCTTGCAGCTCGGATCCAGGCCGTGATCCGCAAGGAATTGAGTCCTCGGCATGTTCCCGCGATCATCGATTCCTGCCCAGAGATTCCCGTGACGTCGAATGGCAAGAAGATCGAGAATGCAGTAAAGCAGATTCTCTGCGGCCTGAACATCAAGACGGGAGCAAGTGTTGCCAATGCTTCCTGTTTGGAGTGGTATCGGAAATGGGCTGCTGAGCACTAATACATGCCACTTTATCTGTCCTGATTTTCTTATAGATATTTTTTTTCTCCCCTTTCTAGGATTAGACTTGTATATATTCCCTAATTTTGTAGCCATATCTTACTCTCCTTCTTGTGTTCTGTTGTAGAGTTGTTCCCAACCGCGCTAAACAAAAAGGCAAACCAACATGTTGCATCACCAAATGACATTTTTTTTTCTTCCTCCTGTCGCCAGACAGCAAGCAAAGTGCTGAACAACACCCCAACCGTGCAAAACCACCATTCACTATGCGGCGTTTTGCATCAGGCCCAGCCTCACTACGATCTTTAGCGCGCTCAATTCCAGCGCAGAGATCCTCCCTCCTATGGCCCAGGCGATTTGCACAAGTCAAAGCCACAAGCACAGAGACATCCAAGGTAGAAAAACCCGCCATCTACACATTTCCCCAAAAAAAAGAACCTCTATCTGACAGGAAGAAACGCTTCCAAAATCCACAGGACCCCGTTGAGCTCGACCAAATCACCACCCTCCCCAATGGCCTCCGCGTCGCCAGCGAATCCCTCCCGGGCCCCTTCGCCGGCGTCGGCGTGTACATCGACGCCGGCTCACGCTACGAAAACGAACAGCTCCGCGGCGTGAGCCACATCATCGACCGGCTCGCGTTCAAATCCACGAAGCAGCGAACAAGCGACGAGATGCTGGAGGCGCTGGAGTCGCTGGGAGGTAACATCCAGTGCGCGTCGTCGCGCGAGTCGCTCATGTACCAGTCGGCGAGCTTCAATTCGGCGGTGCCGACGACGCTGGGCCTGCTGGCGGAGACGATCCGGGAGCCGTTGATCACGGATGAGGAGGTGAGGATGCAGCTTGGGGTGGCGGAGTATGAGATCCGCGAGCTGTGGGCGAAGCCGGAGATGATTCTGCCCGAGGTGGTGAATATGGCGGCTTACAAGGATAATACGCTTGGGAATCCGCTGTTGTGTCCGAAGGAGAGGCTGGATCAGATTGATCGGGCGACGGTGCAGAGGTATCGGGATGTGTTCTTTGGGCCGGAGCGGATTGTGGTTGCGTTTGCTGGGGTGCCGCACGAAGAGGCGCTGAGATTGACGGAGATGTATTTCGGGGACATGAAGAGAAAGGGACCGTCGCCGCTACTACAGGGCGTGGGCAGCGAGGGCTGGATGAATGGTAATGACGAGAGGGTTCCTACGTTTCCGGCGTTTTCTCCTACGTCCACGACGCCGGCAGAGACATCGACTTCGTCCTCGCCGTCCACATCCTCCTCAGGCGTCTTCTCCAAAATACCCTTCTTCAAATCCCTCTCCTCCTCCTCTTCTTCCTCTTCTTCCTCTTCCAACAACCGCGCCTCCGTCTCCCCGCTGTCCACAGATCTCCTGAAAGCCGACACCCTCAACCTCACCCAACCATCCCACTACACCGGCGGCTTCCTCTCCCTCCCCCCCATCCCACCGCCCGCGAACCCAGCCCTCCCCTGCCTCAGCCACATCCACGTCGCCTTCGAAGCCCTCCCCATCTCCTCCCCAGACATCTACGCCCTGGCCACCCTCCAAACCCTCCTCGGCGGCGGCGGCTCCTTCTCCGCCGGCGGCCCCGGCAAAGGCATGTACTCACGCCTCTACACCAACGTCCTCAACCAACACGGCTGGGTCGAATCCTGCATGGCCTTCAACCTCAGCTACACCGACAGCGGACTCTTCGGCATCGCCGCCTCCTGCAACCCCTCGCGCACCACGCACATGCTCGAAGTGATATGTCGAGAGCTGCAGGCGCTCACGCTCGAGAGCGGCTACTCGGCGCTGCAGCCCGCGGAGGTCAATCGCGCCAAGAACCAGCTGCGCTCGTCGCTGCTGATGAATCTTGAGTCGCGCATGATCGAGCTGGAGGATCTCGGCCGCCAGGTGCAGGTGCATGGGCGCAAGGTCGGGGTGATGGAGATGTGTAGGCTGATTGAGGCCGTGACGGTGGCGGATCTGCGGCGCGTGGCGAAGGAGGTGTTTTTCGGGAGGGTGCGGAATAAGGGGGTGGGCACGGGCAGGCCGACGGTGGTGTTGCAGGAGGGGGAGATGGAAGGGGTGAAGTTGAATCCGTTGACGTGGGAGGAGATTCAGCAGAGGATTGCGCGATGGCATCTAGGGAAAAGGTGATTTTTCTATTTGTTTTCTCTCTCTCGTCAATCTCTTCCGTTTTCTTCCTGTTTTAGATTCATGCAAGTGGGATAAACTGGATCTTTATGTGTTTTGTTTGTTGGTTTGGATGTGATAGGAAGAGAAGGGAGTGATATGGACATGTGTGTAAGAATGTGGGTGGTGATGTATAATACTCTCATCTTGTTGCTACGGCGTTGATATGTATAGCTCACAGGAACTGAATTGTTAGTCAAGAAATAGACCAAGATACAAGTATACAATTGAGCTTGAAATTGATCAGATGAGATGCAGAAGAACCTGTATACGATAGAGTCAATGCATTTGTAGATACCCCTGACATGCCATTTCAAAATACAAGATCAATGGAGTAAACAAGGAATACATCTATGTCAATAACAAGACCCAATCTCTCAAATAAAGCCCGCTGAATGCACCGTAGAGCATGATATTCCATGCCTCCAAACTTTTGTTTTCCAAACTCCTGTACCCTACCCAAGATAATCCTCAAACTAATCTGCCTCAGGTATACCCGCCCTGGTAGTCAAGAATATGGCCATATCATCCAGCTCAAATGGCGCAAACCAATGCTCTAGATCGTCATACAGCATCCACGTAACATCCCAGCCAAGCTTCTCCAGCGTCTGCGCGGCCGCTTCACCCAAGCGCGGAGGTACTTTCTCATCAAGAGTTCCATGCGCGAGCCAAATCGGGGTGGAAAGGCACCCAGGCGGTGTATCCCGCGGCGGAAGCGGGTCGATATCGAGGACACACTGGCGTGAGAAGTTCACCCCACGCAGACCAAGATTGAGATGTCTGTCGTCAGAAAGATCTTGCTGCATTGATCCTTCATCTCCATTCCTCTCAAATGGGTCATTCGATGGGTCACTGTCCGATTGCTCGTCGGCCAGCTCCGCCATTTCCTTCTGAAACGGCAACCATCCACTCAGTCCGACGTATCCGCCCAATCCTCCTCTTCCGCCATCATCATAACTCAGTAATACATGCAGCGCTTGCGCCGCTCCTTGACTTAACCCTCCCACGACAACATTTTTGATGCCCACCAGCGCAGCTTCCTCGTCAATAAGTCGGTGCACGAACGCTGCACTCTCCCTCAACCCTTCATGCTGTATATCCCGCCGTTCGTTTTCCGTGCCCAAATCCGTAAGATCGAACCATTGCGAAATGGGCATGCGCTTGAACTGCGTAGAGCGTCGAAGCTTGGCGGTAGGAAAGATGAATTTCGTGCTGGGAAAGCGTTGTGGGAGAGTGTCGGCAGAGAGTAGCTTGGTGGTGATGAGCTCGACGCCAAAATCACGACCGTTGCCGCCGCGGCCATGGAGGAGGATGACGGTGTGGGTGTGTTGGAGGCGCGAGGGGATGACGAAAGGTTCGAAATAGCCACGATTCCTGGGAGGAGGGATGGGGATATCTGGGACAAAATCCTCCGCCATGATGCTGGACTTACTTCCCGGGAAGACAAAAGGAAACGGAATGAATGTGTGTATCTGGCCTGCGAGATTAAGAGGCCAAGGAAATCCGACGGCGTATTCACCCGTATTCAGTTTCTCTGTTGCTTCTTTTTTCTTTGCTCTTCTCCCTGATAAAGCCCAGTCACGAATGGCCACGTAATAGCTGGCGCTGCATGCACATTTTGGCAGTATCGGTTACTCTGCTTTGTTCCTGAATTATGTATATTTGTTGCGATGCGGTTCGAACGGATGCAAGCGCTGCAGGGAGGGATGCAAGCCCCAAGATTAGCCTGTAGGGTAAGTGGTTCAAAAGTAAGAGAGTCGGGAAGGAAGAGGGTTTATTGTCAGCAAAAAGTGTTTCCTAGCAAGAGTAGATTTGCAGAAACAGGCAACGAAGCATCTTTTATGCGGCAAAAAAAGTTCATGTTAATTGCTGTGAAATTCGAAAGTCAAATGGAAGGCCGAGACTCTGGGCGCCCGGGGGATGGGGGAGTCTCGATTTCTTTTGTTACAGACTTTTGTGATGGGCTTGACAGGGGGCAGTGGAGGTGGAAAGATCTCGATGCATCCACTCGATTCTATGCCGTGAAGGACACTTTGAATTTCTTCTGGCCCTTGCTGATGCTGCTGATGCTGAGACGAAGTACTGATGTTGTCGTCGATGTTGTGCTGCTGCTGATGCTGATGCTGATGATTTGATGTCGTTCAGAACCGCCAGCACGTGACACTCAGATGCTGTCCAACTTGGGAATAGTACGGCGCTGCTATAAGTGACTAAGCCATTATCTAATCTCTGACTCAGCAGCCACAAAGCGGCACGCAAAAAAGTTGGTTTTCTCTTCTTTGGGAAGCATCGCAGCTCTCCCGTCTGTTCACCGGCCACGCTGCAGCTGTATCTCTTGTCGTCCGTCTGCTATACAAGCCATCCTCTTTCTTATCTCCTACATTTTTAACCCAATTTCCCTTCAAGATGGTCAAACTCACCGAAGTCGAAGACGAGCACTTCAAGGAGAAGCCAGCCACCACCAAGAACGATGCTTTAATAATGAGCGACGACGAGGACGAAGACTATACAGATACCGGTATGCCACTACCTCTCTTGAACTTGAACGCCCCTGTCTTTACCAATTGACTCACACCCCTCCAGAATCCGAAATCTCCACCGACTCCTACGCCCACCTTGACCAGGAATCTTTCTATGAGCGCATCGCCGCCCTCCAAGATATCATCCCCCCATCTTCCCGCCGCAAGATCTCAAGTACCGTATCCTCCCTCAAATCCTTTGCACAATCCACTCTGTCATTCGGCGGGAAGACCCTGTGGGTTGTGAGCACGAGTGCTTTCTTGCTCGGCGTGCCTTGGGCTTTGGCCTTGGCCGAAGAGCAACAATATGTGCAGATGGAGAGGGAGCAAGGCATGATTAAGGGTGCTAATGAGGTGCGTTTGGAACAAACGAAGAAAAAAAAATGCATTGGCGGGTAGAATTGCTAACGTTGGGGTGACATTTTGCAGATGTTGACACCCGGTGCCACGAGTGCGTTGACGCAGGGACATCACGAGGCACAGCCGGCTCTGTAAATCTATGGAGTAACTTCATCGTGCTGGTGAACCGGACGAGGACGATTGCATTGCAGGCGTTCATGCCAGTTGCCCCATACGCCGTATTATTTGGGTTTGCGGTTGGTGGTTATCTCGTAACGAATCTAGTCGACGGATTTCGATTATGATTGACCATGTTTAAAAACAACAGAGTGCTATATCGGACTCGTGTGCCTCTTGACAGCCGCGCTCGACACCGACCTTCAAATTTCTGTCCTTCCATTTGAAACAAGCACTGGCGACATGTCGAAAACTTGGTTTTCCTGATGTTATCTCACGAAGCTTCCGCTCCAACATGCTTACCACCTAATTCTTCTCTCCTTTCTAAAATCTGTAGTTCTACGAATTTCGATTTTCTTTAATCCTATTATTTCAATGGAGGATGCTGTGTGTGTATATACTCAATGGGAATTTGGTTTTTTATTTATGTCAGTTGCGTGAAGACGTCTTTTAAAGGAGTTGGTTGTGAGCTCTGATATGAAGCTTTAAAGAGACATCCAAAGAGTTGACAAAAAACTGTTCAATAAGGGTATCTCAAAAGGGATATCAATTGCCTGGGAAGTCGCCCACCGATCAGTCGGATGGCAGTCCGCCAACTTTGTGAAAGCAAGATGAGCCTTTCAGAAGGCAAATATCATGCCACCCATAAACTACCAGGACCGCTCCTGAAGATATAACCCGTCAGCATATTGTAAGACCCAGCACCCAAAAAAAAGTAAGCAAAGTAAACTCACCAATCCGTGCTGCCTAGCCGTCTTCAAATTTAAATTGAAATCTCTCCACAGACGGTCAATTTCTTTAATTTGCATCTCATCTACCACTTCATTAGCGTATCTAGTCCGCTTCTTGACGCTCCAATGCTCTCGCTCCAAAATCCTCTCGTTCGTAAACACGCCTTTGTGTTGAAGGTAATCGATGACCCACTCGTTGAGGTGGAAACGCCAGTGGATCAGAGTATGCGCCATGACAGCTTTGGTTTTGCAGAAACTGCCCAGGTAGAAATGTGTATCTGCATCAGGAATCCGGTGCCCTTCACGGTCGATATTATCTGCATTTCTCGAGCTTTCTCTCTCTTCTTCTTCCTCCGCTTCGTCGTCATCTTCAATATCATCGCTGGCAATGCTGTCTTCGTCGTCGTAGACCGGCTCAAGGGTGTCTAAGAGATAGGGCCTCCCAGTGAAGCGAATGTCGAATTTCGGCGGGTGCTTTGACCGGTTGCATGCATCGCACCAATTCTGAAATAGATCCGGATATTCAGTGACTTCAATCCCGGGCCGCGCTTTGAGCGCTCGGTTAAACCTTTCGCGCCATACTGAAGAGACCAGCTGTGAGCCGGCCACGCCCATCACTTCGTCATTGACCTTGTCAAACGCAACTTGATACACCTGATCATCGCGAGGAAATGCAGGGTTCAGTTTGTTGTGTACCATCCACTCGATGACATCTCGGAAATGGTCGCTGAGTCGCTTGTATCGGTGACGCGAGAATTCGAAAGGCAGGTCAGTCAAATCTGCTGGGGCGCCGATTTCGGCGTCTTCACCATCCTGTATGACGAAATCGTCTTCATACTCGTCAAGATCAACTGGAACAGCGGGTTCGATGTCACTGTCTTCCGGTATATCCTCATCTGACGAGGTGGAGGGAGATGCAGATTTGTCGCCTTCCTCTTCGTCTTCCTCCGGGCCATCTTCCCCCTCTGAAATGTCCGATGTATTAGGGAGCGGTGCTTCCTCAATTTTTACACCGGCACGACGGCGGCGTAGAGCTTCTAGCTGCTCTTTTCGTTTAAGTTTCGTCGCCGATTGAGCTGTATTTCCTCTTGTCCTGCGTTTTGTCGTAGCTATAATGCATCGTAGATTAGCAAGGCAAATGCTCTGTCAGAGGTTGAAGTCAAGATAGCAATGTACCGGTATCACGGAGATCCTCCAAATCCTCCTCCAAATCGCGCATGTCCTGATATGAAGATTGGCCACGCGGCCGCACAGGAGTCTTCGGTTCATCTTCGTTCCGCCTTCTACGTTTCGTCGGAGATGGCCCAACGATATCCTCAGAATCGGACTCTTCAGGCTCGCCGCTATCATCGTCACTCAGCTCAATAACCGGTCTCTTCCCAGTTCGCCGACTAGAATTAGGGGCGCGAACTGCCTCTTCCTGCTCTTCCTCTTCCTCATCTTCATCGCTGTCAGAGGGTAGTTCTTGTTTGGCTCTGTGGATAGGACTTCGGAGTCGATGTAAAATGGAGCGAGGAGCACAAATCGGATCTTCATCGGATGACGATTCAAGCTTCACCGTACGCGATGGGATGGGACTGCTTGGGAGTGGCTCGCGTTTGACTTTTGATGCGAGCGGCGAGCTGGAAGCTGGTGCATAACGCACATTAGCAAGTCGATCAGTGGCTCTTGCGGAGCTGTGTTCTGCTTTAGGAGAAGAGGAAGGGTTCGGAGTGAAGTTCAGTCGAGTCTGCCTTTTCGTGCGCATTGCTAACAGTGAATTTATCTGAATGTATCATATGGGAATCCGACAATGGCAGTCTACTACATTCCGAAACGTGAAAAGCACGCTGTTTGGACTTTTCTGCTATTTTGCCCCGCGAGTGTGCCAAACGCGTGGTGGGCTGCGAAAGTCACGATAGCACGTGATATATTTTCCAATGTTGCCATTTTGGGATAGCTGGACCCCGTGGGCAACTTCACTTCATCTTTCCCACCGCGAGAACCAGCTTCTGGCGGAAGACAAGACACGCCGTTTAAAGATCTATCTATCTGGTCCACTTCACTCATGCTCTTCATGCCGAGGTGGAGAGAGACTTGCACAACGACAATCAACGGGAAGAAGCCACGCATGCCCAGGGAACGACTTCATCAAACTGGAGCTCTCAAACGGTCGAGACCCTTCTGCGACGAAGCAGCAAGCAAAGTTAATGCGGGACAGTCCTCCGTATATGTTGGCAGAAGGGCGCCAATGATGATGATGATGATGGCCTTGGTCTCTCTGCCGTCTCTTTCTGCATTGACTTCCCTGTCCTGGCGGTCATGACGTAACCGACAGCTAAGCTCTCGACCCTCCAATACAAACAAAATGCTATGCTGCTACACGGTCTCACATGCGCAATCCCGGCTTTTGGCAAAAACACGATGGAACTGATAATTAGCTGATTTCAGAATCAATAGTATGTGATCAGCGTCCAACGGTGACACATAGGCCCTGTTGGATACCCGAGGATGATGAAAGAACCGGGATATCTGCTTCGTTCAAGTGTATTACTTGGCCGCTGGCTCCATACTCCAATTGCAAAGTAGCGATGATGATTTCCGTTTCCTGCTATCAGATCTTCATCTTACCAAATAGCTTTTTCTTCCCTGCCGGAAAAGTGAAAAGGAAGCATGAAGCTGCAACTCAATGACGTCAAATGCCACCCATGGCCTTCCGAGAGTTCTTATAGATATCAAGCTGTCTTGCTCTCCTCCCCGGTTTCTTTGTTTCCATTGATACTACACATAAAATTGAATGCTCTTTTTCCGTTTTTGAACCCTGCCTGCCTTTATTCAACCTTCCATTGCTTATTCCATATACCCACTCTAGCAACTAAAACTAATTCTCCTGAATTCACCCCAATCTATCCTCCTGAGGACAGGTCTACTGTGTACCTACTACTTTACTAATACATCAATTGCAAACCGCTTTTCATTTTTCGAATCAGACACTGCTTTTTGCTGGATTACCTAGGACAGTCGACGTGATTAGCAATGACGAAAACAAACATTGTCAACAAGCCTCTGAACCCAGAGCTCAAGGAGAAGGTAAGTCTACTTGACGGCCAAGCTGCGTCAATTGCATGCTAATCATCGGAACAGGATATCAACCGCAAGTTGCAAATCTACGGCATAATCTCTGCATTCAAAAGAGGCAAGGTGCCTTCTGTAAGTCAAGCCTGAGCTTTGTCTAGAAAGCCACTTACTAACAGGCATAGAACAAACAAATTGATGTCGCCTTGAACAGCGCTCTGGCATCCAAACCTCTGGCAACTCCATCAAACAAACTCTCAGATGAAGGTCGCCTGATCGTACAGGATCTTCGCCGTGTTATTGATTGCTCTAAGAATCTCCTTTTGGTGAAGAATGAAGGAAATCTCCTGCAGGAGTTTATCTGGGATGCCGAAAACTTCCAAAAGCCGGCATTGGGGGGCCCAGAAAAGCCAGTAGATAAGGAGGGCGCCAAACAGCACGGTCAGCAGGTTGCTGATGGCTTGAAAACACTGGGAACACTTCTGGTGACAAATGGAGAGTTTAGAAAGCTCCGTCAGTATATAACCCCCCTAACTGCCCAACTACAGCACACTAACCTTCTTGCCAGTTAACGATGCTACTCTTCTTCTACGGGATATGGTTGGTGACTCCGCCCAAAAGGCCGCCAACGTCTTGAGGCCATCCGAGAACCAGCTTTCTCAAATAGATAAACCTGCTCCTGAAAATGTGTGGCATGAGAAGCCTGAAATGTCCAAGGAGGGCATGAGATCGCGTATGAAACAAGCAACTCAAAAGGAAAAGGAAACCGGTCATGCCGGACAAAACGGGAACATCGAAGGGGAAGTGGCCGAAGAGGCCAAAAACCGCACGCATGAAGCCACTGAACGGACAAAGGAGTTTCTCGCTTCAAAGATGCCAAAAGAGCGTCGAGAGCAAACCATATGGCGCATGAAGAAAATGATCGTAGAGATCCAAGGTCACTCCGATTGTATGTCTTCCTGTTCTTCAAATCTTTATTACACTCTTACTGACGAATGATATGTAACAGACCAACAGGCCATTGAAACACTTCTTTCAGTTGCAGAAACCTACACCGGACACACCAAGAATCTGTCAAAGCAAGGAGCAGGGACGCTGAAGGGCGCAAGAGACGAGACCGATCTCCAAAGATTGGAAGGCAAACTCAGGGTATGCTACAAATGATGGACTATTATTACATGTTACTTTTCTAACCTATTCGTTAGACACTTATTGAGCGTTTTGCGAACAGCACATCTCTTGATGACTTGTTCGACGCCGTTAATAAGATCTACAGAGATGCCGACAACGACCCTCGCTTGAGAGAATGGTTCCAGGCTGTTGACTCTTTCATTCGGTAAGTCGCTGAAGCCATTAATATTAGCCACAGTCATGCTAACGGTTATTAGCCGCTGTCTCCAGCAGCAAGGCTTCGTTTTGGAGGACGAGTCAAATGAGGAGTGGAACAGATTGTATGACGAGGGCCAGTATTTATTCCGCGATCGCTACCGGGATGATACCAACCGCCTTGTGGGCGAGGTCAAATTCATCGGCGAACAGTTCGATCAAGACCCCCTCAACAGACAATTCGCTCAGTCCCTTCAGCGGCTCTGGGTAGATCTTGGTACTGACATGCAAGGAAAGATTGTCTTCAAGAAGCATCTCTTGAGAGATTTTACCAATGTGGTCTTGCCGGGAATATTGGAGAATCTTCATTACATTCCTATTCCTCGCATTGAGGTGTCGGACCCAATGTTTGATATGGTAAGCGAATATGCCAACCTAAAATTTAGATCCTCTTGCTAATCGACTCCTAGGTTGTCGAAAATCTTGCCGTTGAGACTGACAATCTGATGCCGAATGTGCTCGAGTTTGGCAGTGATAACTACTGGCGCTGGGGACGCAAGAAAATCAGCAACAAGCATGATAACAAGGTGATGATTTCTGCCACTGGAGTCCAGACTGACTTGAAAGGTATGATTTCCAATTCCTGCACCTTTCGGTCGAGTTTGTCTAATGATTTGATACAGATGTCAGTTACTACATTCGAAAGAAGAAGGGATTCCCGAGAATCTCAGATTCCGGTGTCATGGACATCTTCCTCGGCGGCGAGGGTTTTAGTTTCAAGATCGTCGGTTCAACCTCCCAAACACACGACAGGCAGCATTTCATCAAACCCGAGGTGGTTGATGTCACCATCAAGAACCTTGATGTTAAGCTCAAGAAGTCCAAACACAAGTTGTTGTTCACGATGTTTAGGCCATTGTTGTTCAAGATCATGCGACCGGCCATCCAGAAGGCGGTGGAAAAACAGATTCGTGATTCATTCACCAAGGGAGATGCTTTTGCATATGAAATCTACAATGAGGCCCAGCGTACTCGTGATGTTTCCCGAAATGATCCTGAAGATAAGCGAAGCATGTACGCGCACTACCTTGCGGCAACAAAGAAGAGAATGGAGGCAAGGAAGGAGCAGGCTCGGCAGAAGGCTCAGGCAGTAGCGCAGCGCGACACGAAGGTCAACATGGCTGTCACTCAGGACGACTCAATCTTCAAGGGAATCAAGTTGCCTGGAGGCATCTCCACCAAGGCCACCGAATACAAGGAGCTTGCTGCGAAGGGTGAACGCTGGGAATCGCCAGTCTTCGGTATCGGCAGTGCTTCCGAGAGCGCTACTTTACCAAGACTTGCTCCAATTACCCGCAAGCCCCATCATATTGCTGTCAAGACCCGTGAACAAGAGGCCGCAGAACGTGAGAGGGAGCATGACAGAGAACGTTATGCAAATGGTGGCCCAGTGGCTCCTCAGCCTCGTGGCGAGACTATCGGTTTCAGTTCGCAACCTCCAACCACATACCCAACTGCCCCGATCTCATATCAGGCGCAGCCCGTTTCTCATGCCGTCCCCTCCGTGCCTGGCAGTGCACTGATTGATGAAGCTGCCCGCGGTGGACGTGTGGGAGGTGGATACGAAACCGGTGGTTCAGCCATGTCGAATGGTAAACCCCATACCATCCCTGGCACCAGAGCCCCAATCTATTAAAACAAACATCATCTACCTGGCTTAGGGACGGGATACTCTTCCTTTCGGGTATCTGGAAGAGCTGACTCGAGATTGATGTACTCTTTCTTTTGTAACATGTGTTTTCCTTCTTGCTGTTTTCAATGATACCAAGTTCTTTAGTATGGTGGCATGTTCTCTAATACAAATTCGAGCTTAATGCTGTTGCGAAGACGGAGGAGCAGAGGTAATGAATGAATGAAGGATGGGCTGCTCAGAATGTTTGTATTCTAATATGTGTGTACGTTATCTTGTTCATGCAATTCTTTCTCTTAAAAGTGCTTTGCTATCGTGTAACAGCTCTCATGGCATGTAGCCAGTGTTCTCGCTGGACATCCTCTCAACTAAACTACTGATATCTCGTCCATCCAACGATGACATCATCCGCATTTTCAAAAGCGCGACAGCACGTGACCGACACGATGCTTAACAGTTTCATAGACAGTCAACAAAAACAACTGCAAACAAGAAGAGACACTTCCCCAAGCCAAACTCCTCCGCTTTCCATCCGGGGGCCAAAAAGGACAAAACAGCGGGCCTAGTCAGGCATCTCATTCAAAAAGAAAAAAGAAAAAAGAAAGAACTCACGCCTACATAATGTCTGCCAAACCGCCAGCGTCCTCCGTGCCCAACAAGACCGCCTCCGGTTTGGCACGCGCATACCTCCTCGTCTACAACACCGCCTCCTTCACCCTCTGGAGCGTGATCACGCTGCGTCTCTTCCTCCTAGTCGCCCTGCTCGTGCCCACCGGCCACGTAGCCGCCATCTACAATGGACTCTTCCCTCTGCTCAAAGTCACGCAGTCGCTCGCGCTGCTGGAGATCGTGCACTCGCTGGCGGGGATCGTGCGGGCGCCGGTGATGACGACGATGATGCAGGTTGCCAGTCGGGTGGTGGTGGTCTGGGGGGTGATGTGGATGTTTGCAGAGGAGAGGGTTGGGAGGGGGGAGATGGGGATTCTGGGCGGGGGTAGAGGAGGCGGGGGCCAGCTTGGGGATTGGGGGTTTGTAGGGTGTCTGGCGGCTTGGGGGGTGACGGAGTGTATACGATATGGGTATTTTATGCTGCAGATTTCGGGGAATGTGGTGCCCGGGTGGGTTAGTTGGTTGAGGTTCGTTCGTTTTTGCTCTCCTCGTTTCCTTTTTCTTTTCGGTCGGGGATGCTAATTCTGTGTTTGGTTTGACCAGATATAATACCTTTTTCGTACTGTATCCGATTGGGATCTCGAGCGAATGCGTGTTGATGTATCTCGCCCTGAAGCCGGCGGCGCTTGTACATCCCTTGCTGCCGTGGGTGTTCAAGGGTATTTTGCTGGTGTATGTTCCAGGTAAGGAAGATCTCGCATGATACTAGTTAGCGAGCTGGGTTACTGATCTAGCATCTAGGCTCGTACATCTTGTACACGCATATGATGGCGCAGAGACGGAAGGTCAAGGCTGCTGCAAAGAAAAACAATTGAGGTTATGGTCAATTTGCGTCTTAGCTTCCCGGAACGATTGAATGTTGAAGTTTGTACGATAGACAGCCAATTTCGTTGAGTTCACAAGGGGATATTTGATATGGAACAGCTGGGCTCAAAGGTCACCGGAGTTGCGGCTTGAGTGCTGCTAGGAATGGGTTTGGGTCTATTAGCAGGAAGGCTGGGAAGAAATCATTATGGAATTATATCCCCATGGTCGACTGGTCATAGATCTTTCATGATGTCTCTAATTGCCTTTGCTGCAAATTTCTTCCTCTCCGAATTCGGGATATCGGCGCCCATGTCTAGGAGGAATGATTAGATACGCCATCTTGATTCAGAGCTGGGTTCAATGGAAGACTCACCCCTGATAGCTTGTACTCTCAGCATCAACCCTTCCAATTGCTCAACCTTTAGGTCATCTTCATCAAAATCATCCTCGTCGCATTCTGAGCCGCCGCTCCCGCCCTTTTCAATAGCCACGCGTAGTCCAAGCATCTCTCGCTCTAGCTCGCCAGCTTCGAAATCCAGTGGTTCTTCCTCCAGATCTTCCAGGAAACCAGAAGCAGGATTCAAATCGTTACTGTGGCTTGAATCCATGTCCCATTCAGTCGCCTCGAGGACTTCTCGTATCCTCGGCATCCCCTCAAGTTCTGCCACGAATAAGCAAAAGATCAAAGGGAGCCGACGTTAAAAGGGAGACACAAGAAAACATACCTCCAAATTCATTCCTCCTCTTCTCCCCTTCACCCTCTGCCACAGCAGGATCCCAACCTACAACTTCAAAGTCACTTATCCCCATCTCAGCCAGCTCCTCGTCCCACCATCTCACTCCGTACTCAGGCACCTCTCCTAATCCTACATCCTCCCCATCCTCTCCCAAATGCTTTCTTGACTTTTCGTCTTCATCTCCCACCAAGACCACCAATCCCGGCACTTCACCCAATCCCGCATCTCCCTTTTCCTCCTCAATCTTCCTCCTCACATCAGCCACCGCCTCAACCACCGCTTTCAAAACAGCTACATCCCGCCGCACCCGCTCTCTCTCCGCGGCGGCTGCGGCGGCGGTCACTTCTCCACCCGGAAGAACCACCGGACCCACGGCGCCCGTCGGCTTTCTGAGCAAGATGAGTATCGCGCCAATAGCGGAGCGCACTTCTGCAGCAGGCGGGCTCTGGAAAGTGGTAGACCACGCGGCGGGGGTGGTGTCTTGTCGTTCCGCTGGAGACGATGGTGGTGGTGGTGGTCGCAGGTATGTCGCTGCTGTTGTTGTTGTTGTTGGTAACGATATGGGGATCTCATCGACCCAGATGGGGATGTCGGCTGTGTAGTATTTGGTTTTCAATTGTAGTGGTGGGTGGGTGGTGTAGCCGGCGAATGTTGTCGCTGGTGGTTGATGGCCGGCATCTAGGGAGGGAGGGAGGAGGTTAGATTGTCATTTTGTGATTCAGGGTGGAATGGGGCGTACCTTGATGACCATCTTCTAGCTCTGGAGGGATGACGGGACTTCCGGTCAGTCTGAACAAGAAGGGCGGAATGGTGGTTGGAGAGTGAGTGTGCGGTGTGACGACCAAGAGGCGGCGGGGATCTCGAATTCGCGAAGCATTCTGGCGGTCTTGCAGTGCAGCAGGTGAGGATGCCGACGACATGGTGAACCGACGTGTTCTACTGATGGAAGAGCGCAAGAGGGATCACCGTATATGAAGGTGTTCAGATGACATTATCATATTGTGGCTTGTTCTGTTGTTCTGTTGGTTTGTTGGGCAACACTGCCTCCTTTGCCTCGAGCCAACTCTACAACTATATACACTACTAGACTGATAGACTGATAGAATGTCTCTAAGATGAATGAATGCTGACCGGCACATGTCCTTTGTATATTTATTTGTATGCTGTCTGGAGCCTTGCTAGTAGATGAATAGTACATACGCCAACATCCACGCTTCAAACAGCAGCCAGAAGGCTCTAATCATGCCAGCCATGATGAAGACTAACTCTGTCGTTTTAACTCAAGCATCAAATATCCGTGACGAAGGCGGATATTCGGTTCCCGCTTTATGAATTCAACCGTCACGCGCCTCCCATATTGCCAGCCGTTAACAACCAGCCCAAGATGGTAGGAGAAACACCAGGGTCGACCTGATCTGAAGGACAGGCGGCACATCTCGGCACCACAGATCCTTGCCGCGTCTTATCTCCAGTTCTGTCGCAACATATCCCAATCTAACCTCGTCGCTGGCCACGAGCTCTGTTGACTGTCGCTCTGCCTCGAGCCAGACCAACACCTCTTCCGCGCTGCCCTCTGGTCCGGAACATTGGCGCGTTCCTATATAAAAACAATTCTCGTCAGTACTGAAGCCTCAAGCTAACAAGAACTGAAGAGCGAACACACCGCAGCATATCTGGCACAATGAAAAACCTGACGTGGCTACCACGGATATAGACCTGGTCAAGATGCGAAACGCGGCCGTCTCGCGCTGTGACGGTGATGTCTTTCAGCTGGACGTTCATATTGTCTTCGGCTAAACAGCGGGTATATCAGAGACTATTTCATTGAGTGTAGGACGTAGATTAGGAGAGATGGATTCGCACCTTCGAGCAGCTTTCCTCTGTAGACTTGGCCGGATGTGATCTCCAGGGTGATGACATGGCCCTAGTTTCGTTAGCCTTTGTCCTTTTGTGTACAATTCTGAGTGTTGGGGGTTGAGGGTTGAGGGTTGACTGACCTGGGCTTCGTTTAGAAGCTTGATGGGAATGCCGATGGTGCTGGTCAACTTGCCCATGGCGAGTGATGATGATCAGAAAAGAGGATACAAAGCAGTTGTTTGTAGATAGTTATTGTGTGTGTTGACGCGAGAGTGAAGATGGACTTTGAGTGTGAATTGAGTGATTGAAAGGTTGATGAGCAATGCACGGACCATCCCAGCATCACCATCACCAGCATCACCACTTCTTCGAGGTGAACAACATGAATACTCTATAGAACAGCATCCAGAATGCCACTCAACACCAACATCCCAGCCTTCAACCTCACCATCTCCACCCTCCTCCGCCAACCCTCCCTGCTACTCCCCAACCTCACCATCCCAACCCTGCTCGACCTCCCCCAGCATCTCGGCCCGCACCTCGTCCCTCCCTCCTCCACCGCCTCCCACCCTCACGCCCACCCACCCACCATCCGCGCCCTCATCCTCGACAAAGACAACACCTTCACCCGCCCAAACTCCCTCTCCATCCCCGCCAGCTACCTCTCCAAACTGCACGCCCTCCGCACCTCGCCCTCCTCCCCCTTCAACCTCACCCACAACCCACACGGCATCCTCATCGTCTCCAACACCTCCGGCAGCAACCCCAACAACGCCACCTACACCGCCGAAGCACACACCCTCGAATCCCTCCTCGCCGACCTGCGCATCCCCGTCTTTCGCTCCCCGCCGCACGAAAGCACCCACCACCACCACAGCACCCCGCTCAAGAAACCATTCTCATTCCCTGCGATCTTGAAGTATTTGATATCGCGCGGAGTCGTGGATTCGCCGGGGGAGATTGCCGTGGTGGGGGATCGGTTGGGTACGGATGTCTTGATGGCGGGTCTGATGGGCGCGTGGAGTGTGTGGGTGCGTGACGGGGTGACTGAGGCTGATGAGGGAGAGAGAGAGGGAGGGGAGAACCAGCCTGTGGATTATCGGGGGTTGTTGGCGAGAGTGGAGGCGAGGATGGAGCGGTATCTGAGGAGACGGGGTGTGAAGCCCTCGGTGCCAAAGGGGTGGGAGGGCACGGATTGAATCAATCACTTGTGCATTCGGCAAACCTTGGACGACATCGTGATATAAGAAGCTTGGGTAATTGGCATGGCAAACCTGCAGCCAGCCCAGCGAAAGAGCATGAATTCAATTCACAGATGCAATTCCATCAAGGTCAGTGACTCCCCACGTCCGTTGGCATAGAAATAAGATGTTCATTGATAGGTATACATAGTTCCCGCTATAAGATACATAAGATCAATTCCGCTCCAGGAGAACAAATAATAAAGCAGGAAATGGCACAAACAATGAACCAGTTTCATCCCCAGTCATAATATAAAAAAAAGTAAAAGAAAGTTTCCATTCTCCCAAAAGAAGTTCCCCCTGTTGATGGGTATCCGAGCAATTACGTCCTGTCCGCTGGCAGCATTCCAGTCGGCCGCAACGCAGCCACAGCAGCACCATACATCTGGAGACGAACCAGCTGCGCTAAGCTTAACAGCTGCACAAACTGAGCTCCGAGATGGGAAGCCGCCCAAAGGCATCGGATCCCAAAAAAAAAGAACAAAAAACCCTATTACTTGGTATAGGAACAAAAAAAGAATAAAAATTGAGAAAATTAGGGTCTTCGACATAATCTTTGTCTGGAAGAATGGAAAGAAGAGAATAAAGAGGATATATAAATTGAGAAAAGGGGGGAGAAGCGAATCAATAGCGTCAAACCCTCAATTCCGTTCAGGTTCCCCCGGGTTACTTTCACGTCAGAAGAAAAAGTGAAAAAAAAGGTATGATGAGAATAAATAGTGAATAGATCATAAAAAAAAAAGGGCCATTCTGGGGAATTGAAATGAACTAGAATAAAAGTAACAGAAAACGCTTCAAATCAACAAGCAAGCCAAAAGAAGAAGAAAAAGTGTATAAGATAGAAGGGGGTATGAATCTTAAAAGAATTGAGCGGAATTCAAGAAGGATATAGGATATACAGGCCCAGCTGTAGAATGGAGCGTGAGGGGGGTTCGGCGGTATCGTTTGCCAAAGAATGCAAGGTAAAGGACGGATCCTGCAGGTACTTTTCGGTTTGGGGACAATTTTGCTGTGTTTTGCTCAAACACGTTGGAGGAGAGGTTCGCAGGTATAGGAAGGTAAGTTCGTCACGTATTCTCCATCGACCTTTTCGCAACGTTTGCTCTCGGTTTTCTTCTTCTTTTATCGGAAGTAGTACACCTCCGGATATGACCTGGCAAATTGACCAATTATATATTATAGAGGCGTTCAAGGAACCATTGTCGTTGCGATTAGTTGCAGTTCGAAAGAACCAAGCATTAAGAGTCAGCACCGAGCGACATCGGATCCACGGTGTCAAAGGAGAGCATCCCGTGGAAATCAACGCTATTGTCGGAGTTTCCTTGGTCGTGAAGACCCTGCAACGTCAAGGCGAAAGTCGTATCGTCCATGGGAGGTGATGGCATCGACACGTTAAGGTTCTGCTTTGAATACATTTCGCTCAAGAGGCCATCGTCAGAGAGGGACGACGCGTGGTCATTTAAAACCGGAAACATCTCGGCGGGAGAGCTACGTTGTGTGGTGGTGAGCGGTGGTGATTGTTCCGCGATTGTTAGTTCGGCTTGACTAACGTGGGATAGTGGAGATGCCGAGTGTGCGATGATATTGCTATGGTCCACCATCGACGACGGTGAGAGGAACGGAAGATTGAATGGTGTGCCCATATGGGTGTTTTGCGGCTGGTCTGGCGGGACTGTGGTCGCGTAAAGAGATGGGCTCGCAAATTCGGAGGGAGATGCCGTCGTGGCAGACATGGGATAATTTTGAAAATCCATACTGTAGCTCGCAGAAGTGTCAACCTGCAATGCACCTGCAACCCCGTTCACTGGGATATGAGATTGTGGTACAGGAGCGAAGATATTTGGATTGTGCTGGAACTGAGTCGATGGGTGCTGAACGTGGTGGAAAGACGGCATTGGAGTCTGCATCGCAGAAAAGTCCACAGGAACAGGCACCGATCGGCTACGCTGACGCCTGTGGCCACGCGGTGGATGAAGGCTCATGCCGAAGTGATTCTCTTGATAAAGCCCGGACTGGCGACGTGCGAGTCCATTCGGTTGCGAAGCTGGGCGGTGGATGATGTGGGGTGAGACCGGAGCAGAGGCAAAACCAGTATATCCAAAATGGATATGGCGGTTCTGGAAAGATTCCAAGGATACCAGTTTCGCGAGTTGGACGCTAATGACCTTGGGATGGCCGCCTCCGAGATGATGAACGAGATTCTTGGTTGCTTGCTGATCTTCCGTAAAGTCCCCACATTGGTAGAATCCGCCAGAGTTGGACGAGTCCATATAAAAATTCGGGGGACGATTTAATTCGATCACAATTCCCCCAAATTTCGGAGGAGAACCATCGGCGGTAAGGCCGGACTCGGCCGGCTCCAAAGCGATATTTTTGATGTAAGAGAACGGGTATTCGACCTTGTATCCAGCAGAATCGTTATTGATATAATAAGTCATACAAGACTTGTCCGGCGAATAAAAAATGACCAAGTCCATCGTGTTTTGCCCGACTCGTCTCCATGAGCCAATTCTCAAGGAGCGACAGGAGAAGTGGGAAATCACTACACATGCCAAGTCAGCCAAACTAAATCATAAATACATCAGGTTGAAGGATACGTACCGATTTTGCCAGACGTGGTCGATGCATTCAGCATCGGGTCACCAGAACCGTATCCCCGATTAAACAAGTTACGGGACCTGGAAGGATCCCAGTGCAAGGCCAAGTACTGGCGCATTGATTCCGGCACAGAATCACAGTCTTCGCCAGTTTCAATTCCTCTTTTCGCGATCATCTTGATCTTAGCTCGCCTGTTAAAGGTTAGTCGGGTGTCCTTTTTTTTTTAAAAAAAAAAAACAGGTAACACGTACCGATTCTGAAACCAAATCTGAACCGAGCGTTCTGTCATGTTGATCTCCTCTGCGATTCTCTCGCGCACTGCCGCGGTTGGAGTGGGATTTTTGTTAAATTCCATCTCCAACGTCACAAGCTGATCTTGGGTCGCACGTTGACGCTTATGGTTCCTCTGTTGTTGAGTCAGAGTACTTTTTCGCGGAGGACGTCGAGAGGCGCGTTGCTGCTGCTGCGCAGCGGCTGAAGCGCCAGGATTCGTTGAGGCGTTGGCCATAGAAAGAGTGACGGATGGTGTTGGTGGGTTGGTGGATGCTGACACGCTCGACGGAGCAGATGTGCCTGGAGAGCCCGTATGCATTGACATGGTGGCAAGGGGTCTATGATCATCCAAGTAAAAATATGGGAGGGTGAGGGTTATACAAGGGAAGGATTTGGGTAGACAGTCGATATGAGGACACTTTGAAGAGAATGTATTCGTCGCGAGCCAGTCGATAAGAAGTGATGGATCGTCAAGTCGTGGAAACTCGATGCATCAAGCTCGATGTTGTTGTTGTGTTTTGGTCAAGAGATTGGATGGGAATACCAAGCAAAGGGTGAAAAAAAGAATGTAGTTCGTCGTTCGGCGGCTGGGGTGTTGAAGAGTGACAAGTCCTTGCGACGTCTTCAACCTGCAGTTCAAAAACCTAGCGACGTTTGTGGAAGTGGTATATTTCCCCGGGTGAATCGAGATCGAAAGAGTCCCAGGACCAGGGTGGGATGAAAGGAAACGAAGCAGAAACGTGGTAGTCGCTGGACCAAGGCAGCGAGACAGAAGAGGGACAGGTTGTGTTGGTTGGGTTCGCGCGCTCGAGGAGACGTCGTCGTTGGCCACAGAATGAATTGGGCCACGCGAAGGCAAGGAGCGACGAAAAGCGAGGATAAGGAAAAGCGAGTTGGATATCGCGAAGGAGCGTGAGGTGGAAAGCCGTAAAGGAGTGAACGGGCAATCCTGATGGAGAAGAAAAAAAGAAAGAAAAAAAGGTGGAAAAGGAAAGTAAAGAAGAATGTGATGTTGGTTTAAGAGGGGAAAAAGGAGAGTGGGGTTTAAAGAAAGAAAAAAAGGATAAAGAGTGCCTGAGACTGAAGAAGAAAGAAAAAAGATGGATGAACGATGCGATGATGAGAAGAGAAGAAGAGAAGAAGAGGAAGAGAGGAAGAGAGAGAGTGAGAGAGAGAGAACAAGACAGGAACACACAGACACCCAGACTGGGCGAGTTTGTGTGTCAGAGACCGCAAAACAGGGCCCAGACACTCCCACGATACCGCTAGGCCCCTTCCGGTATTCTTCCAGACACTGGCGCCGGATGTGGTACCTGCCATTACACTGCAGATTGTAAGACACCCTGGGTCACTTCTCCCGCCCTGATACCCATGCTGGTGTGTATTGCTCGTGTTTGTAACACTCGACGTCCGCGCTAGTTTCAATCTGGCTTAGCGGCAGTCAGGCACATCTCCCAAAGCAGCCTAGCGCCGACTCGTTCTCAACGGCTAATGATTCTACTGGCTGATCCATTGCCCGATTGAGTTTAGCTTCCGTGCAGGCGAGTAAATCTGTATTTCCTGATTGGCTGATTTACGCTAATTCAGTGCTGGCTAGTCCCGAGATGGCCTAGCGCGGCCACGGTCTCGTTCTGTTTGAGACAGCATTGATGCTGAGTCAGCCACCGCTGCCCCTCCACGGCGAATCCGGCCGTCGTCGTCGCCCTTTTCTCCTTCCTTCGACCTCACATCATCAACCATCTCCCGCCAACATCCCCTCTTCCCCTCTTCCCCTC
>LJPH01003559.1:0-68102 GCA_001430925.1 Byssoonygena ceratinophila
GACTTAAGATTGAATTATTATTTATTATTGTACTTATTGATCAGTAACTAGTTGTCAATCAGTAATGATTTTCATGAGCAAGTTTGGTAATAATCAAATATTTTTTTGTTGTATCTTTTCAGATGTTTTTTGCTGCTCACTTGATGTTATTATTCTTTTTTTTAAGATATTATTTGAAGTTGATGATTTTTTGAAAATATGAGTATTTTCACCAATTTCTTTTTTTTTTTCTTTATTGAAAAGAGATTTGTAGAAAGCTATGATTATTGATTAGTATTTGTATTCAGAATACTCATACTTGTTACTTCATATCTTGAATCTGATCAATAACTTGTTGAGAAATATTTTCTGATCTTTCAGTTGCAGCTTCAAAGTTTTCATGCTAATTTATGTATTTATGTAAATTTATAGTTGTAAATATTATCTAGCATAATCAGTCAGTAACTAGTAAATGATCAGTTATAATAATAAAAATCATATTATTAATAAATAATTTGGCATCTGACAAAAACATTTATCAAGATAAATATGACATTTGCTGTTCTTCTAAAATATCATTTAAATTAATCTGTGAGAAATGTAAATATTTATTTGATTTACTTACATTCTTCTCAAATGCAGGTAACTGAAGCTTAGCTTTTTCTTGTGCTAAATATTTTTTATAATATTTCTAAATATCACAATAATATTAGTAATTATTTCTTTCACATATTCATAATGATAATTCATACAGTATTCTTGATTGCTTGTATTCTGTGAAAGCTTATTTTTCATAATTATTCAAATATTACTTGAAGAATGAAGTAATTCAACAACTGATTGTTAACTAGATAATGATAGAATGTAAAATATTTTTCAAAATAAAATATGTAAATGAAGATTTTTAAGCAATTTCAAATAATCTTGTGTGTGAGAATTAATAATCAACTGATATCATGTGTTTAAATTTAAAATTATATAAATTATTGTTTTGCAGCATTCTGCTCTGCTTTCAGCTTCAATCTAACTAGTCAGTACTTAGTGAATGATCAGTTGTATTTTCACTTTATTTGTAATTTTCATATTTTGCTAGTGCCAGAGTTTCTTGTTAAAAATTGCAAGAAATTTAAAGTACACATTTGAGATTTGATTTATTATATAAAATAGTAATAGGTATTACTATATAATATTATTTGATTCTGTTTATAATATTTTTGTAAGTTGGAGTTTGTAACTTGAAACTTTGAAACTTTAAATTTATAGATTTCTACATTTAAATTTTATTAGTTTTTTATTCATGTAGCTACAGTCTACTCTGTACACATATATATTATATTTGAATTTTACTAAATAAATTATTAAATCTGATATCAAATACTTTGCTGTAAACACTTTTTGCATTGATGACTAGTTATTTTTTAAAGCTCTAAACTTCAAAAAATATTGCCTGAATTTCTGAATGACAACTAGTTATTGATCAGTCATCAATTATTTTTCTTTATCAAAAACTATTTACTGCAGAATTAATAATTTTCATTACAAGACTTGAACTTATAATCATATTTGTATTTTCAGTTTTCTCAGTACTCATAATACTTTCTTCAAGAATATTTAAATCTTCAAGATTCTCATTCTCATTCTCTTCATTTACTGTAATTCTCATATAAGAAGAAGAGAAATGCATGAAAATCTCACAACTTTCTGAATTATGATAACATACTATAAAGTATAACTAGTTAGTAATTGATTAATAACTGATAAACAGTTACTTATATTTTTTCTTCTTGCATGCATTGCAAGATATTTTCACACTCATTTTTTTTATCTTTTTTCACATTTCAGTAATGTTATGATTATTATTACTTTTTTTTATTAATAAAATTAAAAGAATTGCTTGATTTATTCTGTTATTTATGCATGTTGTCACTGCATCTGAAATAATCATACAGTTATTATTATAATCATCAATAATCTGTTTGTAAAAGACTAATTAAAATTTAACTAATTAATAACTGATTCTCAATCAGTAACTTGTATATACTTATTTATTGTCTGATTAATCTGATTCTGAAAAATATTCTCATTTTTTTCTTTTTCAAGAATTCACTTACTGTGACAGATCACATGCTTGCAGAGATTATTAATTATAAATATATTCTATTTTCAATAAATTAATTATTATTAACTTATCAATATTTCAGTATATTAATTAATATACAGTATTTGTGCAGTCTGACACACAACAAAATACTTCACATGAATTAATAATAGTATTTTTCTGATTCTAAATTTATTAACTGTTAATTAATTAATCATCAGTCTATAATCAGTACAAACTTACATTCACAGTAAATAATACTAGTGGGAGAACTTTTTTTTCAAAATTCAAGTAACAGTAATAAATTGACTGTGTATAATTAATTATTGATTATCAACTAGTTAATAGTAAAGTAATTAAGTAACTTACTGAATTCTTGATTTAATTTGCCATGGTGAAAAGAATATGCTATTAAAAATTAGTATTGTTCATAAAAATCAACAAAATTCAGAATTTCTTCATTTCATGTTCATAAATTAACTTACTGAATGTTAATTGGTGAAGAAAGAAAAAGAAGATTGAGAAAGAAAGCTTCAATTCTTGTTAGTAGAGAATGAAAATTAAGATTCAACTATTTCTGAACTAGTATCTAATCTATTCTACTTTAGGTATAGTCTACATTGTTCTGGTTTTGTAAGCTTACATGGTCAGATGACCTGCATGGTGGTCCTGAGCTCATCTGACTGTCAGGTCACCTGTATACACGCACTGAGAGATGCGAGACTCTGCGACAATTGTCCTGTCTCTTCATTTTGGTCTGGTGTTCTCGAACGTGCTGGTGACGTCACCGTTCTGACACGGAGCTTCCTCCTAGTCTTCCCGATATTAAGCTGAGAAATAGAGGAAAACACAGCAAGGAGAATCTCCTGTGACAGCTACCCATCAGAAAATAGAGCAGTGGAAATTTCTACCCGGATGATCGCGAATCTGAGCCCCGACTAACCGGCTATGATTATGAGGTCATGCTAAGTACAAAAAGCATGCTTTCTCTGCTCAGCAAAAATGAACGATGTCTAACGTTTCCGCTCACCCTTGAGAAAATTCGCTTCTAACTTAAGCCTTTTACGCTTTATTGTTCTCATCCAGTCCACGGCATTGGGCCCAGGGCGAAAGTGAGCATGGAATTGGGCTGCTCGCGAGCCTCGCGGATGGCAAGTCAAACTGTCAGCGCGAAGCTCCGGGTGGACTCTGTCTGGAAAAGTCGCTCCTTATGGGTCGCCAGTCCCAGAATTCACCACCGTGTCACGCATTCTATCTGCCGGCGGTATATCACCTCGAAGGGATCAACTGCCGACCCCGATGACCCGGGCCGAGAGAGGATTGTGATACTCGGCTCCGGCTGGGGTGGTTTTACCTTCTCACGCGGATTATCTTCCTCGAAATTCCATGCGACCATCGTATCTCCTCGCTCCTACTTCGTTTTCACGCCGCTGCTGACGGATGCGGCCGTCGGATCTCTCAATTTCTCGGAGATTGTGGAGCCGGTTCGAGATCGGTATAGTCAGGTGCATTATATACAGGCTGCGGCTAGGAGCGTGGATTTTAACAATAAGACGGTTACGGTTGAGGCCAGTATCGTCAAAAGCGGGGTGACCGAGTCTCCCAGGGTGGACCAGTCTCAAAGGAAGAGTGACCAGGGCCCGGAGATCGGTAACCTTCGGGGCAAGGAAGACCTTCGGAAGTGGGAAGCAGGTCAGCTGTTTGAGGTGCCGTACGATAAGCTGGTGATTGCTGTTGGCTGCGTTAGCCGTACGTTCGACACCCCTGGCGTTAGAGAGAATGCCATGTTTTTCAAAGATATAGGCGATGCAAGGCGAGTGAAGAGGAGAGTGCGGGAATGTTTTGAGTTAGCAGTGATGCCTATGACGAGTCCAGAAATGCAGAAGAATCTGTTGCATTTTGCAATCGTCGGTGGTGGACCGACTGGAACTGAATTGGCAGCTGCACTGTGTGATTTCCTGCACGAGGACATATTCAAAGTTTACCCCAAGCTGAAGGACAAGGCCCGGATTACACTGTACGATGTGGCTCCAAAGGTGCTTAGCATGTTTGACAAGTCACTATCGGAGTACGCTATGAAGGTCATGCGCAGGGAAGGCGTGGAGGTCAAGACGAGCCATCATATACAAGAGCTTCGATGGGGCGAGCCACACAAAGAACCTCCTCCTGAAATGGACCCAAAGGGCTGCTTAACACTCAAGACAAAAGAAGGAGGTGAAGAAGGCGTGGGAATGTGTGTTTGGGCAACTGGAAACGAAATGAACAAATTTGTCAACGAAGCACTGGGGGAGAACCTGGACCGATTTCCAGCACCTTCAGCAACTGTTCAATCCGGCTCCAGCACGCCACCGAATGACCTGAACTCGGTCGCCTGGAAGATCAAGAAAGCTCCCAAAGTCGGCGCCCTCCTGGTCGACGATCATCTGCGGGTACAGCTCGAGTCCGAAGATGGCAGAACAGCAGTCATGCAGGATGTCTTCGCCTTGGGAGACAATGCCATGATAGAGAGTGGAACACCCCCTGCAACAGCTCAGGCTACAAATCAAGAAGCAGCCTGGCTGGCAAAAAGGCTCAACAAAGGAGACATTGGCCAAACGCCTGGGTTCTCATTCAAAAACCTAGGCATGATCGCCTACCTCGGGAACTCACAAGCCTTGATGCAGATTCCAACCAGTGATCATCTGCCGGCGGGTACAAAAGGCCGCACCGCATGGTTAATATGGAAAGGAGCGTATCTAAGCATGAGTCTAAGCTGGAGAAATCGCCTACGGATTCTATATTCATGGTTTTCCAATTGGGCGTTTGGTAGAGATATTTCGAGATATTAGGGAAAAGCGGGCTTGGGAGATTGGCGCTATTTGTAATTTAGGAACGCATTATAACTAACTCACCGTTGCTTTTAGATGTAGTCAGAGGAGCGATAATCAGATTATGTTGTCCCTAAACTCCATACGAGCAACTGTGTAACTGTGTATGAGGCAAGTTTATGACCACCCACGTTCTTTGGTAAATGCCACCACACTAAGCAGTATGGCTCGTTAATTCGGTGCGCGAAAGGACGTGGCAATTAACTAGTGCATTTCTTCGTGTTAAATAGCTGATGCCGAAGCTCCACGACCTCGGCGAAACAGCTTGCTGTCGTCGCTGAAATTCCCCGCAAAATCGGATGCCGTCAAAGATGGAGAAATCCAAGACAACGACCTCTGCCAATGAAACCACCGTCTATCATTGATACATTCATGACTTCATGCGGGGGTCGTGTAGTCTTACCAGCTAAACTTGGATTCTAAACTTGGATTCCGAGACTGAGAGCAATCTAACTACTCCCAATCCACTTCGAATTGAAATCACAAATCGAGCACGTCCGATATCTTATACACAAGCTCTTCAACGAGAATCGCAGTATACCCCAATCATGTCCACCGAACCTGCGTATAAGGAGATCTCCCGTCGGAAGCTCGCCCAGCTGGACTCCAAGATACCCAAAGAATGGCGTCTTCCGGTCCATTGTATCCCCGCTGGGATGTATTCTCCCGAAGAATCTATCACGAACACAGAATACGATGCTGTTAGTGTGATGGATATCCCGAGACAATGCGGGCTGTTGAGTACAAAACAGTTGGAGATAACTGAGAAATGGGACATCAAAGGATTGCTGGAGCAAATTGCGACAAAGAGATTGACAGCCACAGAGGTCTGCGAGGCCTTTTGCAAGGTGAGTGAAGGTGATGGGTTACATCCGACCCGGCTTCAAGCTGGTTTAAAAAATGGAGTTGTCTCCTACATAATTGTTTTCGGCATATGGTCTAATTTCGGATCATAGCGCGCAGCTATAGCCCATCAACTCACTCGCTGTCTCTCAGAGCCTCTCTTTGACTCCGCTCTGAAGCGTGCTTCCTTTGTTGATGCTCATTTCAAACAAACTGGAAACCTTTACGGCCCGTTGCATGGGCTTGTAGTTTCGATCAAAGACACGTTTGATATCGAAGGCGTTGACTCGACAACTGGCTTGGCCAGCCTCGCATTCAAACCCGCTGAGAAAAATGCACCTTTGGTTGATCTTTTATACTCCCTCGGTGTGGTCATCGTCGCCAAAACTAACGTTCCTCAAACTGTTGGAGCTCTGGACAGCGTGAATAACCTCTTTGGTCGGACCCTCAACCCATTAAATCGCAAGCTTACTGCGGGAGGTAGTTCAGGTGGCGAAGGCGCACTCGTGGCCTTGCGAGGTTCTATGGTTGGAATGGGTACCGATATTGGCGGTAGCATCCGTATTCCTGCAATGTGCAACGGGCTATATGGGTTCAAGCCTAGTAATGGACGTGTTCCCTTCGGAGGGCAAGAAAGTTGCAGTACACCCGGAAAAGGAAGGACATCTATTCAGGCTGTGGCCGGACCGATTGCACGGTCAATGTCTGACATTGACGCTGTGATGAAGGAGATTATTCCAAGGTCGGAGCTCTGGGGTACAGATTGTATTCCCGGCAAATGGGCAAGTGAAACGCCTGCCTTGGAGGAAAATACTCCCCGAAAATTCACCATTGGAGTTCTTCTTTCTGATGGTCGCATCCCACCGCTTCCCCCAATCGCTAAGATTCTCGCTGAAGTCGCGCAGAAGCTCCGCGGGGTGGAAGGAGTGGAGGTGGTCGAGATCCCCGTGCCAAAGGCACTTGGAGACTGTCAAGGTTTGGCCAATGCGCTGATGGCTGTTGACGGCGGCAACGCCATGGTAGACCTGCTCGAGAGCACCGGTGAAGCTCTCATTCCATGGCTCCAGGGCAAAACAAAACGAGGGAAGCCACGGACACTGGCCCAAGTCTTCGAACTGCAGGCGAAACGAGCAGAAATCGAACATGCCATGATGCAGATGTGGACAAGAGGGCCTAATAAATCGAGAAAGATCGATGCGATTATCCACCCGGTGGCTCCGCATCCAGTGCCGGAATTAGATAGATACAATGCTGTGGGATATACCTCGAGTTGGGTACTTCTCGATTATCCGGCTGGCACGATTCCCGTCAGGAACTTCACCAGTGCAGACCTTGAACTGGGCAAGGAGATGGACTCCAAGATTTTGTCGAGCTGGGATAAGAGGAACAGAGAATTGTGTACGTTATTTTCCATCTCTTCTCCCATTTTCTCTCCACGATTATTGTGTTGCTGATTCTTCTCGCAAACTATAGGGAACTCGAGCACCGTGGACCGGCGCGTTTACCTCGATTCGCCCCTCAGTATCCAAGTGCTAACGCCAAAACTGCATGATTATGATTTGTATCGTGCCATGGATCTGATCGACAAAGCCTTGCATGGCTTAAAGTCGGTTCCAGCGAAATTGTGAGGATTTATAAGCAACTTTGCGATCTTATAGTAAATAGCCCGCCAACGCACTGCCAGACTCAAAGCATATAGATATCTTAACCGGCAGACAAGTGCCTGTGTATGGATAGACGGTAATCGGATAAACAACAATAACTCTGAAATTCTCAACCTATTGCAAATAATGGCTGCATATATACAATGCCCAGAAAACACAATCTTGTTGGGTTCACTATTTACATTCGTCCCTTGAGATGTGCACCCCCATCAGTCGTGATGCAGGCTCCGTTGATGTGGCTAGCTGCTCGGCTTGATAGGAACACGACTAGTCCAGCGATATCTTCCGGTTCGCCCAGTTTCTTGTTTGGGCTGGTATCGGCCAACCTATCCCTTCCACCCTTGATCTTCATAAGTTCGTTGGCCATTTTAGATGGGTAGAACCCTGGAGCGATAGAGTTTGTGACGATATGGCGTGGTCCGAGGGCTACGGCGAGGTTCTTGGCTAAATGGATGGCTGCAGCTTTGGAAGCGGAGTAGCTGAATGTGGCATTGTCCCCCAAGGTGCCGATCATTATTCCAGCAACAGAGGCTGTGATGATGACGCGAGAGGGATCTTCAATAGTGGCACGGGCTTCGAGGAGAGGAGCGAATCTGTTTTAATGGGTTTATTTGTTAGTTTTGAACGAAAGTAAAGGGGCCGGCTCGGGAAGAATGACTCGCGATAGAAGAAAAGAAACATACTTTTGTACACAGTAAAAAACGCTCTTGACATTTAAATCCATGACTTTCTGGAAGGCCGGTTCTGGATGAGTTTCGAACTTCTCTCCCCAGGTCGCTCCTGCATTGGCGAATAGGATGTCGACATGGTCTGTTGTTTTCTTTACTTCAGCAACTAGTCTTTCGATCTCCGACAGTTTGGAGCTGTCCGCTGGGATCGCAATAGCCCGGGCGCCCGGTCGTTTGTTAGGTATAGCATTGAGAGCGGCGACGGCTTCTTCACAGGCTTTGGCTTTGCGGGAAGTAATGTACACTTTGGAGCAGCCCGCTTGGAGAAGACTTTTGATATGACATGTCAGTATAACAGACACACATCAGATAGAAAAAGATAAGTAGTTGAATGGCCAACAAACCCGCTGGCAGAATGTAGTCCCAATCCTCGAGATCCGCCGGTGACGACCGCGACCTTGCCCTCAAGGGAGAAGATGCTGTCGAAGTTCCGGAGACTGACTTCCTGTTCTACTTCGGACATTTTGAGATTACTATCAAGCGACCTTTGTCCAACGGTGTGCAATTGTTCAAGGGAAATTTGCAAGATAGCAAGATAAAAAGCTCAGCAAGGTCAGGGAATGAAGGATAAAAAGACCAGTGCTCGGGTGTAGACACCAGAAACAAGCTCGGCCTGATAGCTCCAAGTAGTGTCTAGCCATGGTGTTTTGCGGGGTGAGTTGCCTTAGCTCATTCATCGGTTTCTGGGGTCGTTGCCGAACTCACGGCGCGGAAAGGTAGCAACTGGCATCGAAAGACTCAGGACGGCGGAGGTTGAAGTGATGCCGAGGTTCAGGGCGGGACGCATCCAAAGCTCCCGAAAGATTTGCGACCCGGAGCATCTTCCCCTTTAGGCTTTAACGCAAAAGGTCCAAGTGTTAGAGCATGAGATGTGATTGAAGGATCGATCTAACAACGAGTGAACCCCAAGGTTGGGTGTCTCACTAGCCTCGGGCTATCGTTATGCCGGTAATGCCAAGGCACTAAGCCTAATGTAAACACGCTAACCGTAAATAGCTAAAGTGCCACGAAGCAAATGGGCTATTGACTCTTATTGGGGGGTAAAATTGAACTGTTTGAATATATGAGTGTTTCCATTGGCTGCCGCGTAACACTGGCAGCAAGAATAGCCAATCGGCGCCTCGGTTGAAACCTAAAGCAAATGGGTGATTGGTCACCGAAGCAAATTCACCTTTAAACATTCGAGGTCAATCTTTCACCCATCGACCATCATCTTGACGTTGAGGAATTGAGGTTTGTCACGACCAGATGGTGAGCGGGTTTCCCAGGTATTTGTTCTTCTCAGTCCCTAAATGTCATCTCCTCTTTGAAATCGGACAGGATTCCTCTTTTTGATAGCATCCTTGACGGAATTGCACTGCCATATTGTGAAGTGACGCGACGACAATGGCACCCATGTGGACAGCCAACCTGTCAATGAAGTTGATGCGAAGTGGATATTGATTCACATATCTAAAGAGACAGCATCCTTTTTAGTGTCCATCTCTTAACTCCGGATTGCTCACCTTAAACATGAGAAGAGGATACGTGGACGGCCCGCTCTATGTCAACGCACCTTTCGCTGAAGCGCTTTGGAGATAAATACAATTCGTATCTCTTCGGAGCAAGAAATGACAGGCCGGCTAGGCTCTGGGCAACCCGGGAGTCGCCTTTTATCCCGCCCTGGCCTCTTTAGGGCTCGCAAGATTTCTGCTTACAATACTTGATGAAGTAACAAGAAGCGGAACGAGAAAAATGTGATATTTCAAGGATGCAGCCCGTGCCGTTGGAGACGCTGACAGGAGTTTTCTGTTTGATCCTCTGGTCTAGATTGGTAAAGCAGCTTGGCCGTCGTCCGCCCTATCCTCTGGTTATCCTGCGGTGTTCACTCTCCTCCCGACTATCAATACATTATATGAGGAATCATCTGTTCGGCCTCTTCCCTTGCTTTTGCGGGTAATTGGATTATAACAAACTGTGGGTGGCAGGTTACAACTTCAAAATTTTCAATTTTCGTCTATACCTACTGGCATCAATGTGTCTCAGGCTCCAACGGCCCACAAAGACCATAGTTGTCACAACGACACTGCTCGTATTCTGGACAGCTATTGCCATTTGTCAATTACTCGGTTGACCTGTTATATTGAATCCGAGATCGACTTACTAGACGGGTTCCATACCAAAAACTATATGCCAAACCTTTTCCATCACCCAGCCAACGCCATAGTTATCCGTCGCCTGTGTTTCTTCCGCCCATTTGAGCATCCGTTCATAGTCTGTTTTGGGCCTGTTCAGAATCCGTTCCCGGCTGACCGCGAACTGCGCGCAACAGATTCCTCCAATTTGAGTTGGAATCTCTTCACGAGACACCTGAAAAAGATCCATATAGATGTCTGCCAGATGCGCGCGTACGTCGTCTTGGTCAATATCTTGCTGCGAGGGGCTTAGCGGGTTCGCGGCGAGAGGACATCCAGGAATTCCGGTACAGCGCAGATTAACATATCCTCGATTATCAACACTTTCATACCGGAGGTGACGGAGAAAATCGCTGGTTTTCGTGCCGAAGACGTCGTTGTGCCATTGCTCGTGATTGGCGTGAATGAAGATCGCATAGGCGGGCAGATCGTCATAGTTGTCAAGGATGAAGGACAGATAGGCAGCGGCTTCGCGGCCCCTGGTCGATCGCGGGATCAAAAAGCCATCCTCTGGGGGTGTTTCGGTTGAATAAATAAAGGCGGTATGGTTGCTATCTCCCAGTGCTGGGGTAAGCCAGAACGCACGAATGAATTTCTCAAAGACAGGGAGCATGGTTCGTACAATTCTGCGGAGAAATCACGAATCCATTGTATATCTTCTTGCGTGGTCTTCGCTACTACCAGTGCCTTACGGGTGTTAGTTGTATTGCCTCGATGGCTAAACGATAATGAAAGATCTTTTCCCAACAAACTCGTCAGCATCGGATTCGCAAACGCATGCAAAGGAATGGATAACCATTTAGTATAGAGCCATTGGACCCAATGGAGTTCCAGAAATACAAAGAGTATGCCAGGATCAGTATAATACAGGCCACGACAATGGACCTTATAAGTTTTATTGGCATGAGTACGGAGACAGGCATTTTGTTTCACGATACACAAGAGAGGCATTGATCATATACAATTGTACATATCTACGGCGTATCCTTCGACACTACCTAGTACCCAGGAACTCCCCGGCGAAAGATCTCTGACGTAGTTGAGAATGCACGGTAACCTAGGATGGCTGAAGCATACAGAGTTCAGGATGCCCTTTGGGACGCTGTTCCGCTCCCAGGAATTGCTCCAGAAATGGTGTTTTTGTTTGGTTTCCAGCAGAAAAGCTTTGCCCCTGATTGAGAGTGGCTGCCAGAGCGCAATCCGTTCCCTGACGCCTAAGTTAAGAATAATGTTGCTTAAAGGTGTTTGCTTACAAGCAGCATCATCTCATGGTTTTTACTGATTATGCGTGGATTGTGCAAATTTTCGAAGCTCGTCCTGTCTCCGAAAAACTTCGCGGGGGTAGCTGAACATACACATGGCTTTATTGACCTTTTATCTACTCCATACAAAGTCTCGAAACCGCGGCATGCTGGCATCATCCTCAAAAATCACCCAGGATGAGAGTCCAGGCCGAGATGGTGTCACACGGCATCTATTCGCATGAATTCATTTTGACTTTAGGAGTACTCTCGAGGAGCTCTACAAGCTAGCATGGAAGTGGAAGCTTCTAGGAACCACGGAAATGGAATGAATGCTCTACTACTAGTTAGCTAGAGTGACTTGGAACAGAAAAAGAAGAAATGACAACTCTGCACCATTGGAATAATATAGTTGACTGCTGGCTCTTGACATTTTGGCACAAACACTTGAACGGCATTGTTACAACACTCGAGTTGTTATAACTTTCCTAAACTGGCCTATTCAGCAAAACAAAGTCTCCCAAAAATGCATCACGAAAGTTCTTGGTGTCGGTTGAGAGACCTCGGAGGTTTAGTTATCCAAAGGGCGGAGGGATTCCATTCATGTCGCACATACAAGCCATATGGCATATACAAGCCGCGAAAGATCTCTATGAGGATGCACACAATAATGGATGGCGCAGCTGGGGAAAAGAAGTTGTGCTTGGTCTAGCGGCCCGATTTCATGGTTTAAAGTATCGTCCACAGAGCCCATTTGAAGCTGATGAATGGGTCTGGCTGGCATGAGTGTGCATCGATAAAGAAACGCATATTTGGTTTCGCGTCTGCTGTCTTTGGTTAGATCCATCAGCTCCCAATTTTGATGATATAAAGGTTGAATAACAGCGTGCAATGTGCCTCAGTTTTGTTCTCTTGCCCAAAAGCTCTCCATTTGCAGTCTCAGAGTTGGCCTTTGACTTCTGGATCCATGTCGCGGCACCGCTGCGAAGCTGTAACGGTTGCCGCAGGCTCATAATCAAATGGACCAGTAACCACCCAAATGGCTTGTTCAGCGTCGAGCTCCTCCGGATAAGTGGTGAAAAAGTGCTCGACTTCACCATAGAAATCTTTACGCCAATCTCGAAAGCCGTAATAGATTTTGGTGTACTCCCAATACTCCGGAAACCAACCCGCAAACTCCCAGTCAATAATTGCTGATATTTTTCCATTGTTTATCATAATATTCGATGGTGATAGATCGGCGTGCGTGAATTTCGTAGCATAGCTGTCAGACCGGCCATGCACTTGGGCCACTATCTCGTCGCGGGTTGCCCAACTCTCCAAATCCACGTCGCGCCGTACGTATTTATGGAACTCTGCAACACTAAATGGGCCAAATCGCCGACTTCCCAAGCGGTGGTCATATCCTGACCCAAGCGATACGGAGCCTACCACCCCTTCTCTAGGTGGACACAATTGCCGCAGCTGTGAGACATATCCCGCGAGCTCTCTCACAATGTCTGTCTTTTGCGCGGCTGTTAAGGATCTCCATGATGTTTCCAAGTCTTGGCCGGGAACACGCTCTAGGAGTAAATCTTGATAATTGCCCTTCCCATACACTTTGTACACAGCAGGAATTGGGATTGTTGTATGCTGTCGGGCATACTCCATTGCTTCAAGCTCTGTGTGGTGGCAGTGTACTTTCAAGATTTTCCGCGGCCCAACATAGTACACCTGACGTGAAGATGATTCCCCATAGAGCTTGCCTCCCAACCAAATGCGGAATTTCAGCCAGCAGGACAGGCTGCCTGCGTTCAACATGTCAGGAAGTGGATCATAGCAAATCAGTAGATGCTATCCAGAAATCCAGACTTGAAGTGTCAAAAGGAACGAAATCTTTTCAAATCCAGTGTGAATCAACGTTTGAAATGCAGTTCATAAATACACAGCCCTGAAGGGGTGATGCGAGGTTCCTGGTATAATAATATTCTCCTCAAGTTCCGCAGTGTCCCAAAAGAGAAAATATCTCGATGTCCAGCTTTAGCCGATCTTCCGTCACTAACTAGTTAACTACGTCTTGGCATTGACTCGTGTTCAAATGCCAGATGCTTTTATATGTGCTTTAACACAAGGTCTCAAGGAGCTCTACAAGGTACTGACACTCTTAGCATAAAACTGCTGGACTCACTTAGATGACCGGGGTTGTTCGCGGGAGGGAGGGCCACTTGTACCCACGAAAAAGGCCATGATTTACATCAGTTTTAAGTGACACCCAGCTTAACTCCATACATACATCCTATTCAATAAGACTGTCATGTAAACTTGTGATGCGCGCGGCAGCCACCAGGTTTGGGCGTGGAAATGACAATTGGGGGTGAAATGACCGCAAAGCAGGTCGCTGAACAAGCCCGGTTGGTAGATGTTTGAGCAGGTTGCAGACGCGATTGACACTTTTGAACCAAGCATGTATTTGAGTTTCGAAGTACTCGTCGTATGTTAAGAATCAATACTCAATTCTTACCCCACGAATAGTAGTAAGCTAGCTTCTCACAAATTCATTATTGAAATAGGTATACCGTTTCCGAGTATATCGGCTAGTCTCGTAGTTATATCATCGAATTCATATATCTCTCAGCTCCAGGCACCGGCATCCAAAAAAAAATTACAGGCATCTAGACATTACAACCCAGATAAACACCACTGTTATATAATATCAGATAATCAGAGAAAGACTCATACCACCCCACTTAGCAGAAGAAGCTGTCTCGTTCGCGAAATGCTGCATTGACATATCAAAGATCACCGAGCTCAGCAAGTGGATGCCTAGAGCGTCGAGGGTGATCCGACTTCTTCTTCGAAGTATCAGGTGTAGTTGATTGCGTAGGCGTCAAGGCACGTCTCTGCGGATTATAGCCTGCGGCTGGAGACGACCGTGCAAGAGGAAACTCGTAGGTTTGCAGCGGTGTCGCATTTGATTCCTCATCTCCGTCAATGATGCCAGCTTCAGGCATGTCAATTCTGAAAGTATGCTGAGTCACGTCAGGACTAGGTGCTCGATCAGAGTTCTTTGTTAGTAGCGTAGAAAGTTGGCGTCTCTGGAGTTCAGTGTCGTCAATTTGGTCGTTTCTAACACGTTTCGCCTTCCTACGGAGGATCGCTGACGCCGAAAACTCCTCACGCCAATGATAGATGACGGCTACGCCACATCCGACTGTAAAGATGGCACATATAGCAACAGCAGCGATCGCTAAAGTGTCGAAAGGCAGACGCCGAAGGAGGATATTCAAAATGAGGTTGGCAAGACCGGTGATACTCGATCCAAAATACGCTCTGAAAACTTATAGTTAGTCGTCTCTTTCGGGAGAGCGAATGGATCATCGGGCGGCATATGGAAGCACATACAAAAATATGGAGTCCACGAGCTCGTAATCCTTTCTCCATCTAACACAATATACAATGCAATTGACGGATGCGACGACAACTAGAGCGAGAGACACTGCAATCAATGCTTGTCTATTTCCTCGTAGATTTGACGTTTCGTAGTCCATTGCGAGAGGAAATAGCAAAAAACTGAGAATTCTGTAAGCAATGGCTCATCATCGAATGGCTCTTTGGTGGCGGATGGCGGCTTGATCCGACTTCACCTACCCAGCCAAAAGCAGCCATGCTGAACCGCTTGCGAAGAGCTTCCAGTACCACGGCAGCTGATCGTTAAATAGTCCCAGGGTGCGTCCAACTTCTGAATAACGATGGGACCCCATTTTGGCTCGAACGTCGCGGTATTGACATCTGAAAGGAACAGAACGATGGAAGCCTCGGAGGATGGAGGTACAAAAAGTTGCGATGCGGGGTTAACGAGCGGCTGTTTGAGTAACTAGAGTGAATCAATGCAATCTCAAGAGGATGCGCATCGTCGAGAGAGAGACAAGACGATAAACGGGCAGAGAAGACTGTGCGCGATGGACAGGAAAGCTATTCCAGCCCAGGGAAAACGAAGCCTCCTGGAATGGGACAAGGCAGCCGAAGGGCTGAAGACCGTCTTAGTCATGGAAACGAGGAATCAACAGCAGATTCCTGGCAGACAGAATCGCCTTTTTTTACCCTTTTGACAGGGTTCTGCGATTTAAACGAGCTATTCTGCAACCCGTCAACAGGCGTCCGGTGGCGTGTCATTGGGTGCAGCGACAACAATTAACTATAGCCGCCCTGCTAATCGAGGCAGAGAAGTGGAGAGACGTGACAATGAGACCCTCGTTCTGCGAGACATGCCTAGCTGCAAGTATCAAGATTCCCCATTCTCGAGGGCTAACTAACTAACAACTGATTCTTCATCTGGCGGTTAGTTGAAGCTATTTATGGAGTTAATTAACTAGTTAACTAGCGCTGCAAAACTTCGGTCCCTCGAGTCCTCGACGAAACACCGAGACCCCAACGTGGCTGAGAGATAGTTCCTTTCCTCTCTTCATCAACAACGTCAATTAGTTAAACATCGGCTTTCAGGCCAGGCATAAGGCTCACGAATAATTAGTCGGTCAACTAACTATCTTCGGGCGGCGTTGTTGGTTTCGAATCGTCTTTTGACAGCGAGCCCATCATCCCAACCATGCCAAAATTCTACTCAAAGTACGGCGTCGTCGAAAACCGTTGAATAGACAGCGAAGAGAATCCCGCAGATTTCGAAACTGCTCAATGTCGCGTGAGGGAGATTTATGAATCAGACATCAAGCTTTACTACATGACTTGTTTCTGTATTGGCTGCAACACCCGTGGCCAATCTGCAGAAGACATGCAGTCTCTTTCACACCTTAGAAATCAGTTTCTTTATGACTTTCTATTCTGCTTTGGGTCTGGAGGCGCTGGCCTTGATCGTGTTGCAGATTCTGCATGCCACAGCATCGGCGACCACACTGCAATCAGAATAGCCCAAACATCTCCAATCCTTTGATCAAGTGCACTGCACCTTCGCGAATGAGGGAATGTAGAGACACGGGTTTCTGCATGGCCAACCCGCTAGCTTTCGACTCTAGGACACTCTCGTTGGGATTCACCCTGCCATGAATTGCAGGGCAACAGTTATTATCCGTGACCTAGACGGAGGGTCTGCACACCCGGATGATCCCGGGAGCATGGACCGGAGAAGTAAGCATAGGAAATTGGAATCCTTGCCTCAACCCAATATTACGTTCGTGATACACCATCTGTCCATAATCCTTCTACTTTTCTTCCCGTCATGGCGGCTCATGATGAAAATGTTTGCATCGTTGCTCGCACCATCTGCAGTACGCATTGGAAACTGGCGGATCCTAATATACAGAAGAAATACATGCCTGGCCTTGCCGTGCCATCTAGAAGTGAATTTTACAGCACCACTTGGAATATGCAGGACAACCCTCCGCAATGCTTGAGAGATCGAGAGCTTTGGTGTTTTGGTGCAAAATTGAAGTATTGAAATTTTCTAGCAGGAAAATCAAGTGTGACCTACAATTAAAAGTTACACTATGTTGAAGTTTCCGTACGATCCATCCACCCGGTCCAACCTGTATCCTCTATCGCATTTACAACCTGGCACTTGAAAACTCGGTGAACAGGTTCATGGTCTCATCAGCTATGTCGGACAGCCAATTGTTAGAATGCCGCCATATCTTGTGTTACACAATCTGGCAATGGACCTACGTTGTGAGATGTCAGTTGATTCCGCTCTGGGAACAGGCGTCATCCAGACCTAGATTATCATATGCAATATGTGCGATACTTCGGCATATAACAGGGCAGAAAGCCAATGCTTTTAAGCCTTTCCGCCCTCCGCTACTTCTCCGTCTCTTCCTCTTAGCTCTCACCGGAGAATCGGAAAGGCGCTCGATTATAAAGGGCCGGAAACCGCCGCAATCATGAATTGTTTTCGGGTGTCCTTAATGAATGACGAAACTGTGCTTGGGACCTGCTCTGATCCGATATCATGGCATTAAATGCTGCGGACCTTGAACCTGGCTTCCACTCCGGTTCTTCAAGCCGGGACGAAGTCGCTCAAGGAGCGGCAACTCAAACCATCGTGCGAAATGGGACTGAGAAGTCCAACATAGTGGATTGGGACGGGCCAGATGACCCCGAGAACCCTATGAATTGGTCCTCGTCTCGCAAGTGGATGACTATCATAGTAGTTACGGTCGTTACCTTTTTGAAGTAAGTGGCGGCCCGTCTATAAGCTGAACCTGCCGTGACCTTCTGATAACGTTTTCCCATAGCGCGTTTGGATCCACAGTTTTTGCACCCAGTGTACGGGAAGTGATGCGCGAATTCAATTCAGAGAGCGGTGCTCTCTCCAGCTTCATTGTCTCCGTCTTTGCCATCGGATGGGCCGTCGGTCCACTTGTCCTACCGCCTCTGAGCGAGTTGTACGGGCGGAATCCGCTATATCACGCTTCCAATCTATTCCTCACCATTTCTTCAATGGCTTGTGCTCTCAGCACCAGTTTACCTATGCTTATCGTTTTTCGGTTCTTCATGGGGCTTTCTGGGTGTCCATCACTTTCTCTCAGTGGCGGCACTATAGCGGATCTTGTTCCGCTTGAACGGAGGGGAGCTGCTTTGAGTGTATGGGGTATGGGACCATTAATGGTGCGTACACCTTTTTCTTGACTTGATCTAATACTTTTGGGTCTCGACATCTAGCTTATCAAAAAGACTGATAAACTGTTGTTGTGTTATAGGGGCCTGTAGTGGGTATGCAGCCAAACTTTACGTGCAAAGGTTTTCTGTATTCTGACTCTTTGTTTCAGGGCCAATTGTAGGAGGCTTTATGACCGACAGCACTGGATGGCGTTGGATATTCTGGATGATGACAATCGCAGTAAGTTAACAAAATAATTTATAACCTGATTCCCTGTTCACTTTGACTAATGTAAACAGAGCGGGCTACTTGGCCTCATATCATTAGCGCTGCTACGCGAAACCTATGCCCCGGTTATCTTAGGCCGCAAAGCTGCCCGATTAAGACAAGAGACTGGAAACACGGAGTTAACGACGACATTCGATAAGGGTGAAAACGCCCGCTACCTCTTTAAAATGGCAATCCTTCGCCCTACAAAGTTACTCTTATTCTCGCCAATTGTCTTTCTGATGGCACTTAAAATCACTATATCATATGGATATAGCTACTTCCTTTTTACGACCTATACATTTGTCTTTGAAAAACAATATGGTTTTAAGCCCTCTTCAGTCGGTCTTGTATACATAGGTATAGGGATAGGCTATGTGGGAACGCAACTTATTGCAGCATTATTCTCTGATCGTTATGTCACCCGAATGAAAAATGCAAATCCTGACTGTCCTCCAAAACCCGAATGGCGTCTTCCGCCGCTCGCTTTGGGTGCCATAATTTTACCATTGGGATACCTATTTTACGGCTGGACCGCGATGTACCATCTGCATTGGGCGGTCCCAATTTTCGGCACGACACTAATCGGAGCAGGAACGCTTTGCTACTTCTTTTCAATCATGGCATATTTGATTGACATATATACAATTTACTCTGCAAGTGCCATTTCCGCCAACATCGTTGTTCGATCCATAGTCGCCGCGACTCTACCCTTGGCTGGGACCAAGTTGTATGACAATCTAGGTATAGGATGGGGAACAAGCCTGCTGGCGTTTATTGCATTAGCGTTGGCGCCTATTCCGTTTCTATTGCTTAAGTATGGGGAACGAATTAGGACCCATCCTCGGTTTCAAATGAAGCTTTAGATTCTGCAAAAGATGGCCTGTTGAGAGAAAATTGAACGCCGAATATGTATATGCATCCAGGCACATGACTCAGGGTAGTTGAACTAGATGGATAGTATATTGAATGGGGATATGCGGTCGAGAGCTTGAATCCTGGTCCGCCTTTTAGGCTATTAGTTAGGATATGCTTAGGAAGCTGATTAAAGCCATGTGCAACCCTTAAGCTTGTCGCTACCCTGTAAATTCTTTTCTCTACTCAGCGGAACTCCTGAGTGATAATGCTTCATACACGCATCGTACAAAGACGTGATTTCGGAAAGACTCTGGTCCCTCAGTGGAATAATCATGCGAGGCCACAGCCATATCTGTACCGTGTGACAGCCTTTTGAATCAAGACATGGGATGCCCAGAGTTCTCAAACAATGTCCCTCCTGTGATTATTTTCTTGTTGCGTGTCAACATTTTATTTTCTGCCATTTCGGTTTCCAGATGTACTGTGCTTTGGAAGCTAGGAGGTCTCGTGCCATTGGACTCGCATGCACCTCCCTTCGGTTCCTTAACACGCGCATAGTTAAACGTGGGTGGGAGCAACGGTAAAATCCTCACAAAAAATCGGCAAGAGTCGTAAAGCTTTCGACGATGGTTTTCCGAAAGACGCCCGAGTGCTCTCGGAGACAAACAGACAGGGTTTCCCGGAAAATCCGATGTAAATTGAAACATGAGCGGGATGTTTCCGTTGTTTCACAAGCGTTTAGCGTTCACGGTCATCATCAAACCGGTATTTCATTCATAGGTAGCCGGAATTGATATGCCTTCAGCTCCCAGCACCAATCAATCAGACGATAAATGCAAGACGAAGGCGTGACAAACTCTAAAAGAAGTCTTTGCCTTGATAGTATTGACCACAGAACTGTGAATCAAATTCTGTCCGAATATCAATCAAGACTGATCAGTTATGTGTTTAGGCACTGTGGAGAGACCATCTGAACTGTCTATCAACACTTCAGAGCCCGTGTGAGCCTCTAATCGACAATCTGACTTGCATCCTCTCCCATGCCGCATTCCATGATGATAACAGTCTCGATGCTGAAGGATGTCAGGGATGTTGTGTCGTTAACTTTAGCACTTCAATGCGACGGAGTCTCCACCAGAAAGGCTTGGCTCCACGTGCCCGACTAAACCTGATTTGGGAAAGACGCATCACCGAGGCTCAAACCCACATCGTCTGAGATCTTCAACCTCCACCACGACGATCACTTGGTTGATCAGCGCCGACCGAAAGATTCATGCAGAGAAGCTTTTCACGCATATTTCGCCGTTCGGGACCGCCTACTCCTTCAACCGGGTCTAGGAGATAATCAACCCGAGAGGAGCGATTTTCGTTTCCGAGAAGTCTTAGAAAACAGTCCAACAAGACGACTAGAACATTGTTTCATTGTCGGGACTGTCTTGACCTTTGAAAATATGGGAATTGCCCTACAGAGTACACATTCTGTTTGAAATGGCTTTTGTGAAAAGTGCTACAAAGGGCTCTCTTCGAGTTCATGAAAACGACAAATCCAAGAGTTAGACCTCTCAGTCCTTGCTGAATCTGTGGCAGCAAGTGTAAGGCGACAGGGCACCGTTCGTCGCCGTTGAATCAGCGTAACAAGGGCGAAAGCGATGCTTGCAAGAGTGTTCTCAGGCGCGTTTCGAGCCTCCTGGGTTTAGCTCAGTCGAATTCATTGTCTCAATGAATGAGATTAGCCCGGCCAGCAATGCCATGGTTTTCAATAACTATCAGGCGAAGCTTGACATTCTGTCCCTTGTCTGGACATCGGCAACGACATGTTGTTCCTCACCATTACCTGCGTTGCAGCTTGCTCGGCGCTGTAGGAATGCATATAAAGAACTTCATTTTCCCTCCAAGCTTGCTTCCTTGGACAGAACACATGCTCTATAACGCGCCGGGCTCCATCTGGCGTGGGACCTATCTTAACTCTCAAATAGTTCCATTGACCTTGAAACTAATTTTACTTCTTCGAGAATAGAGAAGCCAAGGGTGGAGTTGCCAATGATGTTTCATTTGGACAGTTTGGTGGGGACATGATAAAGAAGACTGATGGAACTGAGCTCAGGCGAAGGAATTTGAAATTTACTTGGATGCATTCTGGAAAAATTGTCCCAAGGAATTGTTTGTATGCTTCAGTGGTGGGATGAGGCCTTGTTCTGGTTTGGTTCTTTGGAGCTAACTGTTTGTTACTTTCTCTGCCAGAATGCCATAAGGGTGCAACTTTTTTTAGAAATATTATTTAGTTTTTGAATGGAGTTTTAACAGTGATTTATTCCCTGCCCAAACCACAGGCTCCCGATTCCATTCAATTTGTAACTAAAGTCAGACACCACCGACCATTTGACCAATCCAATATCCTAACAAAATCGCGACAGAGCTTTTTACACATGCAAGGAATCAGATATACCACACTCAAGTTGGCCTCACATTAGCAAGCGAACAATTTGCCTCGCTACTGCCGTCCCGGCCACTTTCATACCTCACTTCATATTCTATGGTTTGCACAATATCATGCTGGGTCAGGTTTTCCACACTGTCGCTCTTATGCTCCCTGTTGCTCCTATTAACCAAACATGTTTTCCGGCGGTCCTTGGACGGTTTTCTGGGGCCGTTTATCATATTGTTGTATCCAAATGGAGTAAACTTTCCATCTTGCGAGTTGTCGTTTACGGAGCCGACAAGGGTCTCGCTTGGGTAGTCCCGTTTGGACCCCGTTCCGTGGTTGGAATTATGAGAACCCGAGGCATACGTTTTGCCTGCTCCGCCCGAAACAGAGAGCTCGTAGAATTCGGTAATTGCTCCCGCCATGAGCCCGGTTTGGAGGTCAGAAAGGACACGTTTGAGGCCGGGAATACAAGCTGTGATAATGGAAAGAGAGATTACAGCTTGGGTCCAAATAGACGGTTGGACGGCGTGCCATGGTTGATCGACAGGATCGGAGTTGAAAAAAGGATTTATTGCGACCAGGCAGATGACGGTAGAAACTACGACACTATTTGAACCGTAAGTAAGGATTTCAGCTTATCAGAAGGGGAATAGGGGAGAGCCCATACGTTATCCTAGTTCCAAACAGTGCGGCAATTGTTATGCGCTTCGTTGTGGGAAGCTGAACTTTCCATACCATGAGACATGGTAGAATAATGGTCGCAAGATCGGTGGCAATGCTGCCGAGACCAAGACCAATGTAAAGTGCTCTCTGATTCAAGCATCTACCTGGTGTAAAATCCCAGGGTTTGGGCTGAACGCATTGGAAAGCAAGCATTAAAATGCCGACGATAAACCAAACGCAGATGGCCCCCAGTGCTGCATAGCAGGAAAGGAGAATAGCACGGAAGGGTTTAATGGAAATGATGAGGATGACCATAGAGAGTTTGGTGCATGTCAAGGAGACAAGTGTGAATATTTGGCTGGCGTAAAGATACTACTTATCTTAGTAAGTTGAGCAACTTTTTAGAGGAAAGAGTTAACTGCTGTACATACTTTACTGTATTGCTCAAAGGAAGTAGCACTAAGGGCCTTCCTATGGCGCCCAAGTCCATTCCAGCAGGCATATCTCATACATATCACTTCGACGAGGAAGAATATCTAATGCAAGAGAGATGGTCAGTTATATTCTTGACGGGTCAAGACTGAAGATTATGGAAATCGTACTGTCGCTATGCACAGGAGCCAGTCACTCATCAAAAGCCCTCGAACAACTTTTATTCGTGAAATAAATGCTACTCCAACCACCACAAGGGTCAATATCATGAGGAGAGAGCTGGTGAGAACGACATATCCTCCATGGTCGTTAGGGCTGATCGGTAAAAGGGGAGGAAGTAGGATTTCTATATCGGCGTTTGACATCACGAATCCATGGGGAAAACCAGTTTTAACGTCAAGTATTGCAGACTCGAAATCAGTGAGTAAAAGGCAGATCGAAGAATGAAATCAAAGGCCTTCATTTTCGCGTTCTTTATCCACTGTCCTAGCGAGGTAGATATATCATCTGGCGCAAATTTGGTATTGCCATAAGAACCAGGGACAACTTATTGCAGGTGCTATATCCCCATGTCCCCGACTTTTCGCATGATTTCGCACAAGATGGCTAGGACAATCCACATTTAATACACAGGAGCGGCGTTCATATTGGCTAGTCACAGGAATTGCCGCGTCAAGGCAGATTTGGAAAGGCCTGTGGACTGAGTAGCTGGGAGCCCACGAATCGGAATTCCAGGTGAGACAACGATGCCCAGGGTTGAAATCATACAACCCCTGGAGATTTCAAACAAAATCAATTTCTTCGGAGGTCCATGGACCTGGGATTGGAATCCCCATTTTAGCCTTAGCGGTGAATGAGATGGCCCAGCCAGGTGAAGCCGCAAGGAAGTCAGTCCACACAGCCAACAACAGTCCACAGTTAGTCTGGAGATGGCCAGAACGGGATGTTGAAGGGACACTCAACGGAACGTGCACCCGAGTCCCGCCGGGGAGGCCAACCTAATTCGGTGCCGCCAAAACTAGCCTTTCTGGGCCTAGCCTGCTGGGTAGCTTAAATTCACTTCAGCTTCGCGTAGCCCGTCATGCGTCGCAAAAAGGCAGCACAATGCGAGGTGTCTCAGAACGCTCTCATCTCACTCCCTCTCCATCCTGGGTTTCTTTGATTCAAGTGTTAGCCGTTATTGTTGGAGTAACTAGCTGTCGTCGGCAGGCCGAGAGGACACTGCAGAGGATGATAAGCGACCGGGATACGAAACTTTTTACGACATCCTTGTGATTAGTTAACTAGTTACACGACAAGGGAACAGAACTCTCATTCTTTCGAGTTGAACCGCCCGTTAGGTCTTACTATATCCACACGGCATGCTAGTCTGGGCTAGAGAAGCCTCTACTCAAGCTCTCTGGCCAATTCACGAATTTTGTTTGAACCAAGTCAACAGTTCGCCGCCATGGGCTTTCTCACATGGTTTTGGTGGCAGCTTCCGGGCCCATGAATGGATGAGGCTCGCCTTGCAGGACTAATGTGGCCATTGGATCCTTGCTTGGACGGCAACTTTGACGGCTAGTTGATGTCCGTCAACGCATGGACGAACCGAGAACCACAGACTGGAGAACCATGAAGATTAGACTTAGGGGGAGGGGTTCTTTTGCTCATGGGTTTGAGATCTGCCGGTTTCTTCTTCTTCTTTTATTTTTAATTCTTTCAACTTCAATTTTACTCTTCATCTTTGCTTGGGGGGATTTATTGTGGCCAGACATTTGGGATTTATTCTCCATCCAATTGCCTTCTGCGTTGTGCCAATCCTTGCACGCTTGTACAGTACAAGTCCAATTTGGAAGGTCTCCTGCGAAGCCTGATTAAAACTTCGGCAATATGGAAATCAGTACCGACAACAAGCAAGATGTCCATGCCGACGCCCAGAGCGCAGATTCCCAAAGGGAAAGCGGGAAAGAGGTTTATGGGGGCTATAGCAACAGGCCAGCGGAAGGTCAGGCGAGGATAAAGGTATGGAAGGCACATGAATCGGAACTTGACAGCTGCTGACGGGGCTTGTTGAATAGAGGCTGTTCAACTTTACCCAGATATTCTTTTTTGCCTTGACCTTCATGTCGAGTTGGGAGACTATGGCATTGTGAGCAGAACCCATTTGTGCAACGGACCAGTCGCTAACGTGGAACGTAGGAATTTGACGGCTGTCTTTACAAATGGAGGTCCGCAAGCTCTGGCCTGGGGTATTCTGGTTGTGATCGCCGGAGCTCTAGCACAATCCGCTTCACTCGCCGAAATGGCTGCCATGCAACCCATTGCTGGTGCGCAATACCACTGGACTCACCACCTGGCACCTCCAAATCAAAAAAGGTTTATTACCTGGATGCAAGGTACGGATAGCAAAGATAGATTACCAATTTTTTTTAAACGAATTTTTAACTAATGGCGACAATGTAGGCTGGATTACCTGGTTCGCCTGGGTATCTCTTCTCGCCGGTGTCGCAAACACTACGGCAAACATGATTCAGGGGTTGGCCATTATCAACTACCCTGATTATCAACCGGAAAGATGGCATCTCACCTTGATAATGTTTGCGATGCTTATTATCGAGGGTTTGATGAATATGTACGCCTTCTGGCTTATTCCCTGGATTGAGTTGCTAGCTGGCATTTTGCACATTGTGCTCTTCATCGTCTTCGTTGTTGTGCTAGTGTCTCTTGCTCCCCGCCACACAGCAGATTTTGTTTTCCACAAGGGAGCGTCGGCTTCCGGGTGGAATAATAAGTTCGTTTCGTGGAATCTGGGCCTCCTCACTCCAACCTGGGGATTTGTTGGTATGCTATGTTCCGTCTGAGGTTTTCTCCTGCAATTAAAAGAAGTACTGACTTTCATAGGCTTCGATGGCGCCGTGCATATGAGTGAAGAGGTCCGTCGTGCTAAGAAAGCTATGCCACGATCCATTTTCTGGACTGTCGCCACCAATGGTGTCCTCGCTTATGCTATTATCATCGTGATCCTCTATACCATGGGGCCCCTGGACAACGTGCTGAACTCGAGCTTCCCTATTATTGAGATCTGTAGACATGCGACCGGCTCTGTTGAGGCTGCCACCGCCATGGTATGTGGGCTCTTGGTGATATCATTAGCAGTGAATCTTGCTAGTATTGCATCTACCTCGCGTTTAACGTGGGCCTGGTCTCGTGATGGTGCTCTCCCAAGCTGGTTCTCACACGTAAGTTATAAGCCAGGCTTTGTGAAGCGAAAATATCTTGTTCTGATTCTTGTTATTTAGATTGATCGCAAACACTGTGTCCCCGTTCGCGCAGTCTGGCTCCCAATTGCCGTCGTCATGGTTCTCGCATGTCTAAATATAGCCAGCGTGACCGCCTTTGGCGCTTTCATTGCGCTGTCATCCATTGGTCTGTTCACTTCCTACTTTATTGCCATTGCATGCATGCTTCATGCGAGGTTTTACCAAAAGGATACCTTGCAGTTCGGCGAGTGGAATATGGGAAAGCTCGGACTCCCAGTGAACATTTTTGCTATCATTTACACCGTTTACGTCATTATCTGGCTTCCTTTCCCTTCTCTCCTACCAGTGACTGGGAATAATATGAATTACGCACTCCCAATCTTCACGGCAAGCACTCTTTTTGCGCTTTCATTTTGGTTTCTGCATGCGAAAAAACATTGGCCAGGGTTAAATAAGGAGGCCATTCGCCTTGTTGTTGAGGGAGGAGAGCTCAATCTCAAGTGAAACACTTACAGCCCTTTTTCCAGCTCGAAACGACCATGGCTTTCTATCGTCGTATAGATTGTTTCCTCGGTCTAGATTCTCGTTGTGGAGTGATACCTACCGACATAAGACAGGCTAGACTCTGATGAGGAGAACAAATATATTAGCATGTCTCTATTCCGCTTCTTGTTAAGTTCGTTCTTGTAACACGACATTAAAAAACGTATCAATTTTCCCAATATACGTAAGACAACGGCTACTCCACAACTCTTTGACTGTCCGTGGTCGGCAGCAATTATGGCCAAGTGCCTACAGCTGCTCCTACAGCTGCTTCTTTCGGCAGACACCAGACACCAGACAGCGGAACACAGCGCACGCCAACATAGCAGAACTCCGAACGAACACCTTAAAAATCTCCAATCTTTCCCGTGCGCTCTTGGCATATAACTACGGGTCGTTCCCCGTTTGTGTAAGCGATCGGATGGTGAAAGCAATGGCGCGGTGGAAATTGTAACTAGCGAATGGAAACCTTTCAAAAATAGTGCAGTTATTGCGCTTGTGGTTTGCCCGTGAAGCCACATTCCCGCCCGCATATATAATTCGTATGGCTCCAGGTTCCCGGGACGGAATGCTCAAGCATCGGCAATTCAGTCAAGTATCCCTTTTTAGAAAGGCCAATCATCCTGCCGCCCGCCTGCACGGCCAAGTCGTCTAATATGTGTTGGTGAATAATCTCCACCCCTGTAGAATGTGCGCCACCGGAACTTAATCCTTTAAAAGCCGGCACGAATGAGCATCAACGTGGCTGATGGAAAAGCGAACCCTTGCGACACTAAGGTGGCAGGGTCATGGGTGCCTTGTCAACGAGGACACAGGTCACAACGACCCCAGATGTACTCCGTACGGAGTACAAGCGGCCACGAGCACCGTATGTCACAAACAGACTCAGCCTGGCAGACCAGAGCATAATCAAAGAATAAAAGATTTTCTGATATCAAGGATTCAAGATATTTGCAGCCAGTATATTTAATCCCCCGTTTATTCGTAATGAGCACCACCGCTTCAACAGGGGAAGGTCAGCAACCGTTTTCGCTTCCTGCGTTATGGTATCATGATTCCTCCCTCTATCAACTCGAACGGCGGGCCATCTTTGCGAAGAAATGGCTTCAGATCACTCATAAAAATCGTTTTTTGGTGCCCGGTGACTATGCCACGTTTGAAATTGCGGGTTATCCGTTCTTCATAATCAAGGACTCCGAGGAAAACTTGAATGGGTTTCACAATGTTTGCCGGCATCGGGCGTTTCCTGTCGTCACGAAAGAGAGCGGTAATGCGAGAATACTCGCTTGTGGGTACCACGGTATGACATTGCTGGGGCACTTGTCTGTTTCATAACAATCATTTATTGCATTCGAGAATTGAATCGCCGAATTCTTGCGTTTCCTACTCGTTAATGACTGACCCTGTACCTCTTGAATCTAGGATGGTCCTATGGGTTGAAAGGAAACCTGGCCAAAGCACCTCGTTTTCAAGATACTCCAGGTTTCAAGAAAGAGGATTACTCTCTGTACCGAATTCACTTACATATTGACAAATGCGGGTTTGTCTGGGTCAATTTGAACTCGAACGACGAACCCGAATCCTGGGAGCAGCAATGCGGAGGGGTAGACAGCCAAGAACGATTGAAAATTTTCGGCATGGATGACTATGAATATAATCATTCGTGGAAAATGGATGGTCCATTTAATTGGAAGACATTGATGGACAATTATAATGAGGTAAAGTCGGGCATATACCCTTTCCTCTTCTCGGCACAATGTCAGTAGTCACAAGAACTAACATTCGAGGTAACAGTGTTATCATTGCAGCGTCGCACATCCCGGCATAGCTGCAACAACAGACCTGGCGAACTACGCCGTGAGCACGGAAAAGGGATTCATCGCACATTTTGCGAGGCCTAAGCCCGAGTTTGCCACTGGAAACAACGCAAACGTTGCCCCAACGTTCATGTTTCCCAGCTCCTCAGCGACCATCAATGACGTATATTTCTATATGATGCGCGTGGTGCCCTTGGGACCTACGAATGTTAGCTTGCAATACGAAGTATATCGGCATAAAACGTGCACAGACAAAGAGTTCGAAGCGATGGATGGGTTTATGAAGCAAATTGAGAATGAAGATCGAGTACTTTGCACGTTAGTTCAAAAGAACTTGAATGCCGGAGCATACCAGGCGGGGCCTCTGCATCCCTTTCACGAAAAGGGAGTTCAGCATGTTAAGAACATGATTAAGTGCGCCTTGATGGAGCACCAGAAAATAGAAAAGGAGCAAGGGCGCGAAATCTGGCCAGCCCAACGAAGTGTCAAATCTGGTTCAGGCGAGATTGTCAAAGAGGAGGCATTTTGTCAATCGCTCTGTGATAGTCGGTCAAATTCGGGGTTATCGTGGTGATTATTATGGACTTCCATCTGGAATTATCTCATGCTCAGTCAATGTGTCAAGGTTAACAGCCAATTTTAACGTGCCAATAAAGAAATTAGAAGATGAAGCCACACAAGTTATATGAAGACCAGCATACAGCGTAACTTAGCTCTCTAATGAGCCTCGACAGTCTGACTCGGTCATGGTTTGAAGCCAGACGTTGCGCCAGCCAAAATTAGATGCCACGTGATGCCGGCAGAAATGACGTAGCCGGTCAACCGAACAACGGAAAGTGATCGGGCCGAGCTACAATGGATCCCGCCGCGGGGCCTTCCGAAGCCAAATATCCATCGTCCCCGATTTTCGGCATTGATATTATTAATCCAAAATATCAGCAGTCGACCATACTCCGTATAGTTAAGCGAGATGTTGCCAACTTGATTCCTAGATCTAACAGACACAACTTCAGAATAAAGAAAACCAAAACCTTTGAATAACTCGTCGCTCGTGATTGTTGTATCTTGCGGATTAGTCAATCATGTCCAACATCATGCGAGCCGTCGGTATGCTTATGCGTTAATTGCTTCTCTGGGTCAAATTATATCTACCTTCATTCACTGACAGCACGCTTCTCTAGACATTAAGGATGGTAAAGGGCCTGCTTCAGCACTTTTCATCAATTCCTCCATACCCAGACCGAAACCTTCTGCCACAGAATGTCTCGTTCATGTCAAAGCGTTTGGCCTCAACAGAGCCGATACGCTCCAGCGACAGGGCGCATATCCGCCCCTGCCTGGCGTTACCAACATTTTAGGCTTAGAAGTTAGTGGAGTTGTAGAAGAGGTTGGGTCGGGAGGAGAGACAGGAGAGAATACGCCGGCATGGGAAGTGGGAGATGACGTGTTTGGTCTGCTCTATGGTGGTGGATATGCGGAGTACGTGGTAGTCGATAAAAGGATGCTGGTCCAAAAGCCAAAAGAATGGAGTTGGGAATACGCTGCAGGGCTGAGTGAGGTCTGGTTCACAGCCCTTCAAGCGCTCTATCTTGTCGGAGGCTATGATCCCGAACGTGTGCGTTCGATTCTCTGGCACGCGGGCGCCTCTTCCGTATCCATCGCGGGTATTCAGCTATCCCGAAATTCTCACCACGGCACTCAGTCAGGTCACGGAGCACCCAAAGTGTTCGCTACTTCCCGTACAGATGACAAGTGCACTTTTTGCATTGAAAAGTTACATTGTACCGGTGCAGTAAATACCAACAATTCCAACTGGGTTGAGGAAATTAAGAAGCTGAATGACGGCAACGGTATCGATTTGGTAATCGACTTTGTTGGAGCTTCATATTTCCAAGCCAATCTTGACGTACTGGCTCAAGATGGCCGAGTCGTCATTTTGGGACTCATGAGTGGTGCAGTTATTCCGGATAAAGTCAACATCGGCCCGCTTCTGAGGAAAAGAGCAAGGGTAGAGGGGAGTACCCTTCGTTCAAGGGACTTGAAATATCAGATTCGACTGAGGGATCTATTTGTGAAAATGGTCCTTCCAGGTCTTTTAGACGGAACGTATGAGCATCATACTGAGAAAGTTTTTGATTGGCAAGACGTGAGCCTTGCACATGAGATGATGGAAAAGAACCAAACCAAGGGAAAGTTGGTTTGTGTTATCAAGTGGACTTGATGCAGTTGACGGGATATGTTTGGCTGCTTTGAAAATATACAGATGCGTTTTATGTGCAGTGCGCCGTTCGCAGTGCGTAGTGTAACTATGTACATACATACATACATACAGACATACATACATGGAAACATGAATCGAAATGCTTCAGATTAAGAACCCTTAATCGATGATATCTTGCCAAAGAAACTATTTATTTTCTCTGGATATCAAATAATGCGCCAAACGATGCGCGAAAGCCATGCACCCAACCCATCACAAGTCTGTGTTCTCCGTATGCGTGCGAATTCAATACGCTTTTCTTGCTTTCCTAATAGATCTGAAATTCCTTCGAAAACCGCGCCGACCCAGTTGTTCTTTAACCAAAACTCCGCTGCCCGTTAAAAGTCAACTTCTTATGCGCCGCGTCTATTTATAACCCGGCACCCTATTTCTCATCACTTCGTCTTACCTCTCCCCTTTCTTCAGTCTCCTCCTCTCTTCTCCGCTGCTCCTTCAACTCCTTCAAATACTGACAGAACTTACTATTCGCTCGAATCCTGGTTCCGTACCGTATAAACGCAAAGGGAATCACAGACATCAAGAGACTGCAAAACGCCAACAGGGTACAGGACCAGCTGGGGCCCAGTTTATGGAACATGGGGACGGCCGCTATGGGAAGTGCGGCGCCAAGAATGCTTCGAGTACAGCTTGATGCAGACTGTGCACTGGCAGAAAAGGTCTCGTAGGCGTCAGATATATAGTTTAGAATCGCCATGAAGATGAGCAAGAAACCCATGCCAAATGGTATGCCAGAGAGTGCCGGCACAATCCAGTGGATCTCTGTCTTTGATGTCCAGCCCAGCCAGAATAGAGAAATAACATATAAGGGCCCGCCCAGACAGGCTAGCGGGAGCCGTCTATATTCCTCGATCGCAGACCAGCTTGCGTCTCGGGCCTTCGCTTTGTATAGTATATTGTCCCACCAGAGGAAGATACCAGTGGAGATAAAAGCACCTACACCAACTGTTGAAATGTTAGCGCCAGGCCGTGACCTTCTGACTCCAAAACTTACTGAAGAGATATGGCAATCCGGATCTTCCGGGAGACATGTGATAGATTCCTTCGGGAGACTAACGTTAGCAGTTGGCCTCGAGCTGACGAAAGTTCAATGTCGCAAGAATGTATACCTTGGAAGATAACAGGATATGCCTGAAAAAAAAGGAAGAAAATGGCATAAACCAACGCAAGGTATAAGCAGCTAAATAAAACAATAGATTCGTTGATTATCATCCGTATTGGTCGCGTAAGAGTCACCGTTAATGTAGCTTTCAGGTCTCTTCTTTGCAGGTCAAATGGAGCGACAATGTTGTTGTTGCCAGTTTCCTGACGCAGCTTTTTTGCTCTCTTCTGGAGTAAGACTGGAGCATATGTTTCGGGCATGAAGAGCACGAATGGAAGAGTGAGCCCCGCGAATATGAGCCCTACCCAAAAGGCCCATCGCCAACTGATCTCAGACACGTATCCGCTCAGAAATGGTGCGCAAACAGGTCCAATGGTGGTGGCCTGGATTGAATATGTAGTTAACATGGTATCCAAAACCAGGGTGCAAAAGGTGTTGCCTTACCACCATAAAATACGCCATCAGTCTTCCTCGCTCTCGTGGGTCATCGTAAATATCAGCATATAAACCACCGACTACGGCAACGGGAGCCGATGCCACAACTCCAACAAGGAACCTCAACACCAGAAACGAAGTCCAGCTTTGGCATACGGCACACGCAAGTGTAAATGCCATGAAACCAATGAATCCACATACGATAATCGGCTTCCTCCCATATGATTCGGACAAAGAGCCACATATAATCGGCCCAACAACGTAGCCGATAAGAAAAACAGATATGGGCAGGGCCAGTTGTGCACTACTTTCGACCCCAAAATCCTCTGCTATATATCGCACTGCGCCACTAGGAAGAGAGCTTCCTAGGGTGCTGTTGAGGACTCCAAGCACACCTGATATCACTATGAATAGTTTCTTTTTCTAAAATCGATACATGTATCCTTTAGCAAATATACACCCAAACATAGATCGGGGAGAAGAGTTTCCATGTATATTTACCGCTGACCAGTTGACGGGATTCTCGGGGTCCTGAGAACTGAAGGAGACCACCATTTTAGAGGCCACCCGCCGAAACCTATACCCTCCAGATTCTCCTCCGTCCGCCGTGGGGCTGATTGCCTCATCCATTGCAATTGACGTCTCCGATGAGTTTTGTGAAGGAATGATTCCTTAGTATTTGTGTTAGCTCACAGCCGGTCCAAGGTTGCCAGGTTTGGATCAAGAACCTCTGACTGCCCCTATCTTATTCAGTTCTCCCTCACATCCGCCAGCAACTCTGACTCCAATGTCAGACATCGCAACAATGCGAGGTACAGGGTCACAACACGCAGGCCAGTGCGCATCCCAAGAAGAAGGCAATCAAATGATTAACTAACCCTCGAATGAGTGAAGGAGAGATGATACAACAGCCACGCGATGGGCACTTCGAAGTCCAGGCAGTCTTCTGTCTATATAACTCTTGGAAAAATGGATAACAGAGAAAGAAGAAACACCAATCTTTACTTTGGTCTTTCTGGTTACCCCACAGCCAAATAGATGATATAGCAGCGAGTTCGGCCAGACATTCTTGGCTCCACCTCGGTGCGGGATAGCTAGCGCTTTTCCCCATCCTAAGAAAGCAGCAAAAAATCGCCTAAAAGCAAGACCAGTGCTGGGTATGAAGCATAACCCCGGTTTTTGTTGTGTTGGATGACTCGTGAGGGCGTGGGGAGCCGCTATCCGCAAAGGCTGTTTGGCAGAAAGCTGTGAAGGCTCGGATAACACGGCTTCATTTCAAGTTTGTGGACCATTAGTTAGTCAACAGCCTAGTGCCATCTTCGGGACAGCTGCCGACGAAAACTTCGACTCCGAGAAGTCCTTTTGGTTCGTTTAACTGAACAACACAATTGGCAAAAGGACATGTTGATTGCGCCACGGACTGTGATGAGTTGCTGTTGTAAGATAATCACTGGAGGTTTAAGAATTTTTAACTTGATCCATTTCACAAAAGCTGTGTTCTCTCAAAATATTTGTATGAAAAAGGATTCGGACTCACACAGCAGAATGCCCGTATTCATTTGCATTGCAGTTGAATGGTGCTAGAGACTCCTACAGGTTTGGAGTTGCGGTCGAGTCTCTTGCGTAGGCCTTTTCTATGATGAATTCCCGAACAGTTCGTGTGAATTGCGATCTTGGCTAGTCTTCCGAACCCCAAACCTTTCTCACTTGAAACAGACCTGCAATGTATGTATGTATGTATGTACAAACAATTACAGCTGGCGGCTGGTTTTGCGCGGACCTCCGATAAGTTGAAGCACAATGTCTTGACCTCAATGTCAAATACCCAGTAGGCGTGATCCATTTCCCCGTTTTCGTTCTGTCTTTTGCCTCGCAAAGGGTTCTCCGCGAAGACTGATATGTCGATCCGAACGTTTTCCCCTTCCCTCATGCATACTTCCAGTTTGGTATGGGACACGCCGCGCAGGAATTTGAAAAAGAAAACCTTGCCATCTCAAAAAGGTTGTTCTAGTCGAGCCGACGCACAGAGAATCTTTCTATTCCTTCGGCCTGGGAGTCAACCCACACGCTGACACTCTTTGGCGCAACTCCAAACCTGCCATAGCCCAGAAGGTTGATTTTAACAGGCTTATTATACCCACCGTAAATCTCAATCCAAGTCTCCCCCGCATGCTTTCTTCCGACATACATGAACTTAAAAGAGCGACCCGTGCTGCTCATGACACAAGCAAGACCAAATGGGTGGCCTATGTCCCCATATCTTACAAAGCCTGGATGTCGTGCATACATTTGTTAGACATCAACGCTTTCAGGAAAGATGAGAAGCTCAGGACAAAGGAGGAGCCTACCAATGCAGTGTTTTTTAAAGAAGTAGTTGCGCTGTGGCCCGTAAGCATAAAGGCTGCGTGCCATTGCAAGAAAACGCAAGTTAGGCACCGGTGGCTCTTTGGCGTTCAGTAGACCCTCATTGAGACCATATAGGTCGCCATAGAAGAGACACGGAAACCCTTCTTCGCGGAGGAGAATTAACGCATAAGCAAGCGGCTTGAACCATCGCTCAACCGGGAGCTATCAAGCCGGACACAGAGCGAGCCGAAAAGTCAGGATAGTTCATATCATAATGTATTGTATTTTGAAGGGAAGGTACGTTCTTACTTCTAATGACCGCCCTGGTTGCTAACAAATCAGCAATTCCATCGTTATTTTATAGTCTCCTGTGGACATACCGTATCATGGTTAGTTATGAACGTCTATAGAGAATCAGCACCCGAATCATTTATTCAAACACAAAGCACTTACCACAGCGTAATTAGGTCGCCTCTCAAGCAGAGTGTTTCTGAATACCTTCCGGAGGTCCGCTCTTTTCTGTTGAGAGATTTCGGATATATTGTGGGCCAGCGGTACATCGAAGAGGAGTAGCGAGTTCTTCATCCGTTCTAAATAGTCAACGAGTTCATTTACGTCATTTCTCCAGTACTCAGCAACAAAGAGCCAATCTGGCGCGATTTGATCCTTTATGTAGAGGATAAACTCCATGAGAAACGACCGCGAGTAATGTTTCACCGCATCAAGCCTAAGCCCGCTGATAGGAACCTGCTGGTGTAACCACTGAATCCAATTTTTGACATCATTTTTGACATCATCACTGGAAAAGTCGACATCTGCAAACATGAGATAATCGAAATTCCCGCGCTCTTCGCTCACATCTGCGGCCCAATCTTTTTCACCATCACCAACAATCTTGTATATGGCACTGGTTCCCGTCCGAAGATCGTGGTCAATGCCACTAAAATGGCGCCAGTCGTACTTCATGGAGCTGTACATATTACCGCGCCCTGGGAACTCGAATCCAAGCCAAGCTTCTATTTCTGTAGGTCCCTTTTCGTAATCATAGTTCCGATCTGAAACAAAGTGAAAATTAGATCGAATGGCCAATTGGTAGCATGAATTGATGAGGCTACCGTTTGAATGCACCCTAATAGCCCAGCACTTTTCCGTCCTGTCGGCTCCAGCTTTGTGATTAAGCACTGCATCCCACAAAATCTTGATATCCATGTCAAGGGCCTTTTCCACGAAGCTCCGCAGCTCTGCTTTTGTTCCCCATTTAGTAGCTACTGCACCTTTCTGGTCGAATTCACCAATGTCATAAAGGTCGTAAATGTCATAGCCATTGCGAACCGGATCCATGCCTTTGCAACCTGGAGGAAGCCATATTGTGGAAACTCCCATTTCTTTCAACATACCAAGAAGTCCACTCAAACGGTTCCAATGGCCATGGTCAGCTGAAACGTTCCATTCGAAGGCTTGAAACATCAGCTGGTTCTGTTCTTGTAGAACGTTAGCTTTGAAGGGGGATGATGATTCAGCATGTAGTCCATGCAGCACAAATAGGGACGAAGGAATGAGCTCACTATTGCCATGACTACCGGCCATGTTGATCAGAGCTTGCTTGTCAAGGAGGACAGTGCAGGTAATGCCTCAATAATCATAAGCAGAGACTGCACGGGACAGTGAGTACAAGGAGGAGAAGTCTAGCAACCCCTCATGAGCCACAATTCCCGACTGAGAAGGAGCAACGTCGCAATAGACCAAGCAAGTAAAACGGAAGGAAGGAGCTTTTATTCATTTTCCTCAGCCTCAATTTTATATCCGACATTTTCTTTACGGACGAGGCAAGGCGGGTTCTCATAATGGCTACTGGTATTGAGCGAAGGGGAATAGGGGTATACTAGAGCCAGAGAAGCTAGCATTGCTTGTACGCCTTAGATATAAATATCTAGGTACGCACCAAAGCGAAGGAATGGCCAATAGCGCGATCCTTTATAGTGACAAGTCGACAAACAAACAGTGCAAACCCCACGTGATCGGCGGAGTCGCTTGGCGCTTGGGCCCGTGCCGCCAGGTCACTGGACCACGTCCAATGAGGACTCAGCAACAGCGTCTGGGTGGTCAAAGTCTGGATTCTGGATAGCTGAGGTCGACACCCACGCTTTCAACGACCCTTTGATGAGTTTGTGTTTGCTGCTCCGGAGGATTGATGCCAGGCCTGCGTCATTCACGCCGGACTTTGTGGATAGACTTCACGTTACCGCACCCTTTGGCCGCCCTTGATCCAGACTTAGCGATCGTTGTCGCCTATTAGGTCGACCCTTTGCCTTTCTCAAGTTCCCGCCACCTTCGAAAGGAATGCAGCTGTTTTCGATATATCTTGACCCTTTTACTCATCCGGAATCAGGTTCTATCAAGTCCATGGAGCCGTTGCTGTCCTAATCTGTGCTGGGACCTGTGCAATGGCTTCGGCGGGCAAACCAAATCTTGACGATGGCAGACGGGGGACCAGCTCTCCCAAGCTAAAAGGACGCGGTGAGCACATGCGGTTCTCCCTTGAAATATCTTCATCTTCCTCCTACGAACCGACAGCTCATCCTTTTCTTTACTATAGATCACGCAAAAGATACGCTCTGTCGCAATGTGACCATATACGGCCGGTGTCGTTACGAGGATAAAGGTCTTGGGAACCACTTTGCTTAATTTGGTGTATTCTAGACGCTGAACTGACACCTGTGCACTCAAGGCTGCGCATTTAACCATGATCCTCTGAAAATGAATGTGGCCCAGAACTTAGAAAGGTGAGTTGCGTCATTTCGCTCCCACGTTCAGCCGACGGCGGAAGTGGTAACAGGAACAGTGGAAGTAGTAGCAAAAAACGTTTCAATGTTGACTCGCCGAGTTTCACTCCCTCCGCCACACCTTTGAACGGATCGTCAAGCCTGAAGAAGTCTGCTACCATCTCTCCAAAGGCCGCCAACGCTGCACCGTTTCTTCCTAAAGGGGTACTTTCGCGTAGGCTGTTTACTCTCTTCAGATACGGATCGTGTAATGTTGATGAGCATTTTAGGTCCAGATGTCACTACGCCCCAAACCCAGTTGGACACTTCCGCCCCCGAGTGGTCTATCGGTGAAATTCAAGATTTCGTCCCACAAGCATTCGACACTTCACATGTGGTGAGTTATCTTTACTATACCGCGGGACCGAAGATATCCAACATGGCTTGGAATATTTGTTTAAATCCTTGAACCCTGTCCCGTCAAATCTCCGTTCTGTTACTAGCAAAAGCTCGTTTATAACTAGAATTGCTTTAGGAAACGATACATGGTCATGGAAATGGAGGAATCTCAGCTCCTGCCTACGATCCTTTTATCTCGTCCTCTACGCCGCTGGGTGCATCTGGTGCTGTTGGCCATCAAGTGCAGCCCAACCCATATTCCCATGATCCGTCCACTATAGGTGGAGCCGCTTTTTTCGGAGCCCAAAACGCGTTCCAACAGCCGGTATACAGTAGAAATCCTTATTTTGGTATCTGCGTACTGATATATTGCCTAGGTTCAATATCATCTGTACGCCCCTATCGGGCCCCATAATCAGAATATTTTGGGTTACCAGAGGAACGTCCATGATTTATTCCTTCCCAATTCCTTCCGAGAGGAATTGCAAAAGAAAGCTGCAGCTACTCTTCAGACATTACCTAGTGAGCCAATCTAAAGTCGGCATTATCTACCTGTTCGTCGCTCATTGACTATCTGCAAGATTCCCAGCTTCCAGCCCAAATAGATTACTTTCATTCTCTGGTGCCGCTTGATCTATCTCACCAAAAAAACGCCGCAATTTTTGGGTACCCCAGCTGGGTTTATAAGGCACAATCTAGCAAGGATGGAAACTTTTATGCCCTCAGGCGCCTAGAAGGTATGAGCCATGTTCCCAGCTATCTTTCAAGGCTATTACTCAAATGTCCGTCTGCAGGTTTCCGTTTGACAAATGAAAAAGCAATTCGATCAGTGCAGAACTGGAAGAGAGTGAGCTGCGGTAGTGTAGTCACCGTACACGATGCTTTCACAAACAGAAGCTTCCAGGACAGTTCTTTGATCTTCGTGACGGACTATCATCCGTTGTCTAAGACTTTGGCCGAGCAGCATTTAGCTGATGGACAAGGCCGCTATCAAGGGCGTCATAGTTCTGGGCATATTCAGGAACAAGTTCTGTGGAGTTACGTGACCCAGATTGCAAATGCTCTGAAGGCCATTCACAGCGCTGGTCTGGCCGCGCGTATCATCGAGCCGAGCAAAATCTTACTTACCGGCAAGAATCGAATCAGATTAAACGCATGCGGCATTTTGGACGTTGCGCAATTCGATTCTCAGCGTCCTCTAGCTGAATTACAACATCAGGACCTTGTTAGCTTTGGACAGTTGATCCTGACGCTCGGTGCGAATTCACCTTCGTTAGTGCACAACCCAACGAAGGCGATGGAGCATTTCAGCCGCGTGTACAGCGTGGCACTTAATAATTCCGTGTACTGGCTGCTCAACGGCATGCAAAAGGACCAAGAACGAACGATTGATATTTTCATCTCCGGCATATCTTCACAACTGATTTCTACTTTTGACTCGTCCCTTCATCTTGACGATCAACTTATATCCGATCTCAGCCGCGAATTAGAAAACGCGCGGCTCGTCCGCTTGCTTACTAAACTCAACTTCATCAATGAAAGACCAGAATACGAACACGACCGCCAGTGGTCGGAAAACGGAGAACGTTACTTTTTGAAGTTGTTCCGTGATTATGTATTCCACCAGGTTGATGCGCAAAATGCGCCTGTGGTGGATCTGGGCCATGTGCTGACCTGTCTGAATAAATTGGATGCAGGAACCGATGAAAAGGTCACATTGATTAGCCGCGATGAGCAATCATGTTTCATCGTGTCTTATAAGGAGCTTAAGAAGGCCGTAGAAGCGTCTTTTCAGGCGCTCCTTAAACCGGCGCGGAGGATCTAATACTGAGCGCACTGGCAACCTTGAGCCGGGACACCCCATTAAATCCTGAATAGGGTGTTGAAATGGCAGCGACTGAGGGGTTGCGACGCGTGTTCGGTGCTTATGTATCAAGCATTCGCTCTGCGCTCTTTACTATATTATTTTGGAGAATGCTTTTTATATTATACAGTGCAAAACGAAGGAAATCTGAAGGGAGAAAGATCTTTTCCATACAGGAATATGGAATTTAGGACGATCGCTGAAATTCGGGGAGAATCTTATGTACGTCTAAAAAGAAAAACACAAACAATACAGCACATTTCTTCATTATGCCCCTTCGGTTACCTACCTTTTCCCGAGGTCACTGTCAGAAAGCGTGTTTCACCGCCGAAATGGTCTTGCCATGATACACAAATCTGTCATGCTCTTATGTCACCCCATACACTTGGTTTACTCCATACACATAAGGCAATCGATTTTTGGCAGGTCGGTATGAACTTCCAGATACAGTTAAGTGGGAAGTTCGAATACACCATATAGACGCATATGGCTACAGACATCTCATGCCTCAGCGAAAAACGGCTGTGCTGTGTTTTCATACTGCGGGCTGAGAAGAGGACCTGGATGTATTTCTTGCTTAATGTTTCATGACGACTCTGGATGCTTCTTGATTCTAGACAATAGAATCACAGCGGTGTAGTGCATAGCCTAGTTCCCAACCTTTTTAGCGTCACAGAGCTAGAGCTAAAGATGGCTGAGCACTATCAATGTGCGAGACTCCTGCAAGATACTGGTATAAACGAGGGTGCGATTCTCCGTGATGGGTTCAGCTGGTGGTCACAAGAACGGGAGCTTAACCCGAGTGATTGTTGGGTGGCAGAGCAGCACAGGGGACTCCTGACTCTAGAAAGAAGCGAATAGCTGGCAGACTGGACAGAATCCAAGGAGTTTATCGTTTGGCATGGGCATTCGTGCGGAGAGCCAAGCAAGCTGCCCATGTCAAGCTGGTACGATCCCGATTTGCTACGGGTGTTTTATGTATCATTATGCCAAGCTACATACGCGCCGGGAAAGGCTGAAGATTGACATGGTCCTGGTATCACACATGCATATTGTCCCGGATGCATGATTTCACGGTTGCATTTTCACGAACTCCTTGGGAGGACAAAAAATTCACCGAGAGTATAGTAGCACTTCCCACAGTAATGGCTTGATAACAGTTCACTTTTAGGTTGATACATAAGCATTGCAGCTCATTAGGCCAGAAAATCCCACGCATGCCATTGCCCTGAAGATTGGCATCCGGACTGTCAAGACAGCCATTAGCCAATGCCGATATTTTGAAGCTCCGCGGAGTGTATGCTAGGAAATAGTCCATAACGATGAGTAAACTTAGCCCTGTAACACTAGCTGCAGTTAATAATAGCAAGGGCAATGTTCAGTGAGGAGAAGTTGCTCACAGCTCAAGGGACATGGGTTACTGACTAGTTTGCACCGTTCTGCACGGAATGTGAGAGGATTCGATCAGCCACTCGGCATCCCGCATCGAACGCCAAGCTCAGTCTTACCCGCCACTAAAATAGTCACCTTTCTCAAATCCAATGGGCTTGCACAGTGGTCACCGCACGGTTTCTATTGATAGAAATCCATAACTGACTAAAGCAGTGTCCGTGTCTCATTGGCCGTCTAGATGTTTCTATTATTTGCTTCGAGCGCTGCAGTAATGTTGGTCCCAACCATGCGGCAGGATACACGAGGTCATCCAAAGCCGGCAAGAGAGCTGTGACGATCCTATATAAGCCGTCATCTCTGCATGGGAATTTGAGAGGCAAGTTCATATCCATTCTACAAACACCTTTGGCTGACCCCGTTCCTCTGTTCAGTTTTTCCTTTGTTGCTATTTCATTTCTCACCTTGCTTTTATCAATTTCAATTCTCCCGGGAGCTGTGCTTCCTGCAAACAATTTTCTTCATTCAGCCATTACCCAGCAATTGGCCAAGATGGTTCGTTTGCTATTTGTTCTGCTAGCTTTCGCCTCAATGGTCCTTTCAATGCCTACCTACTGGTCCGAAGATGGGGCCAAGTTTTACTCCAGCGTGGGAGAAGAAATTCAGAAGCTCCGAAAAGCCGGCAAATTCAATGCAAATCCGGGCTGCGATCTTTCAAATGTGGTGCTCCCACAGGGTTCGGAGCCGCTTCCCGACATTCCCAAGGGACAGAGACTGCTAGCTGTGGCTGTTGGCCGAGGAACTCAGGTATTGAAAGGCCTTTCCGCATTTTTAGCCCAAAGGTTGCATATATATTTATATATGGCAAGCCAGGGTTGACTTGGTCCGGGGCTCACGAACTGCTGCATATAGAATTACACATGCGAATCCGAGTCTGAAAAGCCGATCCCAAAGGGAGCGCTTGCGACACTCTTCGATGCTACCTGCATAGCGGCAAACTACCCCCACCTTCTAAGCTCCCTTACAAATGCCGCCCTTCACCTTCAACAGCCAGTTCCGTTCTCCAAAACCCCTGGCGTGGGTCGAATGCCGATACTGGGCCACCATTTTTTCAGCGACGGCACGACGGCGGTATTCGACCTTGGGAAATTGGGCATATCCTCGGTCAAAAAGGTGGAGGCAGTTGATGCCCCTCAGACCGCCTTGCAAGGAGCTTGCAATCAGGTGGACGGTGCGGTCCCATGGTTGTATCTTTCATCAATCCCAGAGAGTGCGGGCAAAGCGAAGTCTATTTTTCGGGTGAGCACGGCAGGAGGGATGCCTCCAAAGCTCTGCACAGGGCAGCCGAAGGATCTCGCAGTGCAGTACTCGAGCGAGTACTGGTTCTATGGTTGAACCAAGAGGCAAATTGAGGTGGTTGATGAATTGATACCCAAGGTCAAACAATTGTAAATAGGGACAGCATTGGGCTAGACCAACAGTCAGCTATTTGGTGCTTTTTTGTTGTAGATATGTTATTGCTAATGAATACTTGATCGCACATAATACTCCGTACTCCATACAGCATGAACCTATCTCGTCTTTGAACAGCCTTGGAAGCCAAAGTTGGCTTAAGGAGGATGTTAGGGCAAGCATCATCACATGACCGTTGCTTTATCACGTGATGGGTTTCTCAACACACAGAATTTCCATACACGAATACGCCAGTCTAACTTCGTTGGGGCTAGCGCATGAAACCGATTTCGAAGAAAGCTCCAAAATTTCATTTTTCTGCTTGAGGTGAAGGGATCTGCTCCCAACCTTACGCACTTCGTTGTGAGCCCTCATTGTTCAACATAGCATCCAAAGGTCTTTACGCTGTATTTGATCTGCTGACCTTGCGACTTTGCGTATATCTCGACCGCTTTCAGGCTGCCTGCGTGCTGGATTATCGACTGTTCCCGTTCTGTGGCCGATCCTGGGAATTACGAATTCGTCCTGACGAGCTTGGACGATATCTTTTAACCGGAGCTTCGTCGTGCTGTATTAATTGCGATCCTATATAATGGGTTTCGGAGGTGCGCGCGGACGCGGAGGTCCTCCTCGTGGAGGTGCACGCGGAGGTAGCCGTGGTGGACGAGGTGCTCCTAGAGGTGTGTATGATTATAGTCACCCATTCATTTGGAACAATACTGTGCTCGAAAAGGACGGACCGCTTTTCTAAGGGTCCTGAATTGGTTACGGCTTGCTCGATGTCTGAGGTCCTTTGCTAACAAGTTCATCTTTGTGCTGAAAGGCGGATTTGGCGGTAGAGGTGATCGTGGTGGCGGTCGCGGAGGAGGTCGTGGGTTCGGAGGTGGATTCGGAGGCAGAGGTGGTAGAGGTGACAGAGGAGGAAGAGGTGGACGCGGCGGTGGTCGTGGTGGAATGGGCGCTAGGGGTGGTGCCAGGGTTGTCATTGTGAGTTTCCTTTTGCTTTATCCTTCGCACAGTGATACTATACCACGCTTTTGCGGCAATCAACCTTGAGCAGAGGCTTATTGGTCTTTAAAGGAACCTCATCGTCACTCCGGTGTCTTCGTTGCGAGAGGTGGGAAAGAAGATCTCCTAGTGACAAAGAATTTGACTCCCGGCGAAGCTGTCTATGGCGAGAAACGTATCTCGATCGAATCCCCAGCTACAGTGGACGGCGAAAATACAACTACCAAGGTTGAATACCGCGTGTGGAATCCCTTCCGTAGCAAGCTGGCTGCCGGTATCCTTGGTGGTTTGGACGAAATATACGTCAAGCCTGGTGCCAAAGTCCTCTATCTCGGCGCTGCAAGCGGTACATCGGTCAGTCACGTCGCCGACATCGTTGGCCCTACTGGAACCGTCTACGCGGTCGAGTTCTCTCACCGTTCAGGCCGTGATCTGATTGGCATGGCCACTCACCGTACAAATGTCATCCCGATCGTCGAGGACGCGCGACACCCTCTCCGCTACAGAATGCTTGTTGGAATGGTAGATGCCATATTCGCCGACGTCGCACAGCCCGACCAGGCTCGTATTGTCGGTCTGAACGCTCACTTGTTCCTGAAAACTGGTGGCGGGATCGTTGTCAGTATCAAGGCCAACTGCATTGACAGCACAGCGAAACCCGAGGTTGTCTTCGCCAAAGAGGTACAGAAACTGAGAGAAGAGAGAATAAAACCACAGGAACAATTGACACTGGGTGAGTAATCCCAATACCTCCGCCTCCTAAAACACCACAGTGACTAATGTATATCTTACAGAACCCTTTGAGCGTGACCACTGCATAGTCGTTGGAGTCTACAGACCATCTTGATTGAAATTACGTTTTGAATGTCACTTGTATGGTGTTTTCGATTCTTTCTTGTATAGGCGTTTTTATGTGTGGATTCCTCTGGTTGCAATGTACTTCAAATGTGTTCTCTGACGATGGGTCTACTAAAATACACGTATTAGATTCGGCATCTTCACCCTTCTATATTCGTGATATCCTTCTGGTCAATCGGCTGAATAGGTGATTTCCCACTAAATAGGTCTGGGCATAGGTAGCCGGCCATTCGATCGTCCAGCATTAATAGAAACATTGGAGTAAATCAACGTTAAACTCATCATAATTGAGCCCCCTTTTGCACGCATAGCTATTTGATGAGAACTTGACAGGGCGATCTCTCCCAAAATGGCATTGTTCACTCCGTGTTAGGGTGGCCCGATATCTTCTTGGGCAAAAACATTGAGCTTTAAGGAGGTCAGCCCTTCCGTGCAATATATAGTTATGGTATCTAGCATTTTCGTTATAGCTTGACTGTCAGTAAGTGACAAGGTCAAGAAGTTTCAGATAAGAGAGTACGATGCATTTTTAGTCTTCTCTTAAGACCATGTATGTATGTACAAAGCACAATTTTCCGTCAACAAGTTGTTCACGGTCGAGGAGGCCCATGATTTTCGTTCTAAAGCGGAATCAATACGAGCAGAGAACCGTTGTGGTACGATCTGCGAGCTACGAGTAGGAAGTAAGCTCCAAATAACTCAGCAACAAAACTCTTTAAATCAATTGACAAAGAAAAACATTGAGTATCTCGGTCGATGGTCTCAAGTACTGTACAAGGTGGACTACACATGGCTTATCAATGATACTGCCTATCTATTAGCTCGCCGGCGTTGGGGATGGCCAAAAAAACGACATGACAGAAGATGGGATTTTGGACAATCTGTTCTTCTATGCCGCATTTCGGCTCATGTCGTTGCGAATTCTTTGGTAGTCCAACATGCCTTCAACGCTGCCGTAAGCGCTGACTGCAACGTCCTGATCCCACAGTTTGCGTTGAGCGAAGTCCATAACATCTTTCTCTGTGATCTTGTCAATGACGCGCTCCATATCCTGGGGAGACATACGGCGCCCAGTGGTGACAATCTGGCGGCCAATATCTTCGGCGATGGCCGTGGTACCATCGAGTGAAAGGAGAACGGAAGCCTTGAGTTGGGCTTTGGCACGCTCGACTTCAGCTGGAGTTACGTTGAACGAAAGTCGGGACCATTCGCGGAGGGTGAAATGGACAAGGTCGTCTAGGGCAGTTTTGTTCTCGCTCACAAGGTAAATACCCCACAGACTGATTGAATTGTTAGCGCGATATCGATTGAAAAACGATGAAGAGCAACCTACCCGGTATCACTATAGCTTGTTGAAAAGCTCATGAAACTATTGGCAAGGTTGTGGTGACTGATGTGTGAACTCAACTTGCTGCCAAGAAACGGAGAGTTGCCCATTGCTCGGTCCCAATTACCGACGATGGCTTGTGTGACTAAAGCAGGGAAATAATCATCATCCTTCCAGCTAACTCCCTCAACCGCAAGAGCGATATGAGCAGTGGGGACAGTATCATCGCGAATTCTAATATCTGAACCGATGAAGTCGGGGGTGCGTTTCTGTTCAGCCGCGATTGCCGATGCAGCCGACGTTGGGGGTTGGCTTGGGAGAGAACCAAAATGCTGCTCAGCAAGCCTTACTAGTTGCTCGTGAGGGATGCCACCGGCACCCACAAGCACCATGCGATCCGCAGTGTAATTCGTCTTGATGTAGTCAACCAGATCCTGGCGCTGAATGCTCTGGATGTTCTTCTTTGGGCCGAGAATGGTTCTGCCAAGAGGCTGATCTTGGAAAGCAGTGGCATGCAAATGATCGAATACGACTTCCTCGAGCTGCTTATCCACTTCTTCTTGTTCTCTCAAAATCACGTCTCTTTCCCGTTCAATAGCGGCGGGCTCTAATTTTGAGTTTTGAAGAATATCGGACAAAATGTCGACGGTTTTCGGGACATCGCTATTGAAAGATTTGGCATAGTAGACGGTGTTCTCGCGCTGCAAGAATGAGTTAGAGAAATATCATCATGGACCTGTTGGCGGGGGACGCACCGAAGTATAGGCGTTCAGGTGTCCTCCCATGTTCTCAATCTCGAGCTCCAATTGGTGTTGGGTTCTTCTGTTGGTTCCCTACATATTATTATTAGTTTCGAATCCCTTTCACTCTGAGCCTGAGTGGCCTGGCAATGCGGGAATGTACCTTGAAAGCAAGATGTTCAAGGAAATGTGCAGTGCCATTCGTTTTGTCCGTCTCCGCCCTGCTACCAGCGTCGATCCAAACCCCGACCGTTGACGTTTGGGCCCACGGAGAATACTCGGTCGCAATCTATATACCATCAGTACTCATCAATAAGCATCAAAACTCTCAATGACTGACTGTCAAGCCGTTGGAAAGGGTGGTTGACTGCGTTGTGGCAGGTGTGGAAATCGGAGTAGCAAAACCTCGATTGGCTGGTCTCACAGCCTGCAGAGCTGCACGGCTCCGAAGAGCGCTGTTAAGGCTAAAAGCAAGCCGCCGAGAAGCCATTGCGAGGAATGCCTGGAGAGGAAAAGGGCAATTGGCGTGTTGTGGAGGACAGAATGGCTGGAATAAAGCTGGGTTGATATGTTGAAAGACCGTCGAGGAAGTCAAATTATCGCCTGTTGCCGACCAATCACATGACCTGCAGTGTGAGAATATCTCAGGCGCTTCCTATTGGCTGGCCTGTTTTCCTGGACCATCGACCGTCCTCGCATCTTCATCAACGTCAATCTGAATGCTTCTCACTCTTCATCCGCCTTTGCCTGACGGGTTTTGCCTTTGGTATCTCTCATCATGGCAATGGAATGCAATTTTGAACAATGCCCATGGTGAGGACTGATCGGACACCCAGGCCCGTTACGCTGTCTCTCCGTCGATACCCTCAGGACTCCTTCGAACTCGGTTATGCGTACTCCGTACCTGTGGTTTGACAGCTCAGCTTACGGATTTGATAATGAACTGTCAGCTGTTCTAGCTATCCACCTTCAAAGACTCGAGTTTGCACTGCTGGTCTGGAAGTGGTCGATTTCAACTTTTCCCGGCGTCACCGGAATATGGGAAATTTAACAACACTTAATTCTCCCTGAAGCTATGAAAATATATTCAATTAGTAGCTGGTTTGTGATCGCTGCTAAAATCTTAACTCCACATCCTCGCTCACTCATTGATCTCGGCCTAACGGCGAGTCCGGTGCAACTGAGACCAGTCAACCCTTACAGGAAGCGGCTTTTTGAATTCACAATAAGTTATGCGTTGCGTGCAGACATGGCTGCCCGGTGGTAAATAGCAGGTAGAACGGTACAGTACCGATATACAACCCTGCGCGAATATATCGAGGGAGAGCAACCCTTTCTTACCACATTTTCCCTTTTGGAGTGGGATTAGGGAGCATGTAACGCCTGTTTTGGTCTTCCAATGGACATTTACCGGATGGTTACTCCGTACAGAAGATGGGAAGATTTGCTTCCAATTCGGCCCGTTTATTGGTGTCACTTGGAGTAAGTGATCGCACTCGGGCAGGAATATCTACACACACTGGCGGACAGTGCGGTTGTTGTCCCACCTCCCTAAATCTGCTCTCAATGAGGCATCATTATGTCAAAACCCTATATATTTGGGATTCTACAATGACCAGGCCTAGTTTAAGAGTCAAGACATGGAATTGGAAATTAGCACGAACCTTTGAGATCGCAAACTTCAAATTCACGGGCTATTGCTTAATTCCCCTTTGAAAAGTCGTCTTGCCGAGCCATAACCGTGGGCTGGCTAAAAGACGCGTTATCCGTTACTCCAACTATCCACCCAGGATCGGTGTACGCCATTTTAGAACCAAGGATATGTGGCCCGGATTTTAAATTGTATGGAGTGCACTCAGTACTGGGTACGGATTATGGATACGGAGTACGAAGTACCTGTAGCACACATGCGTTTAGTATGTAGCTACTGTGTGTGTGTGTACTGCACATACTGTCCAGCACTTGGGGTATCGGATTGTATGCTGCACGGTTGAGCGACTTACTTACAAATTGCTCAGCCTTGCATTCCCACCAAAGCAACTTTTCCTGAATAGACGAGAGTTACTCCGTACAAGACCCAGACTACTAACTACTGGCTGAGCGGTCGACGGATAAGTTTTTTTGGCGGTTTCAATTCGGACTAAAGGCTGTCCAACAGTGAAGGAACGATCATCAAACGATCTACAGATGTGGCTACCTTTGACCCTTCAGCACGGCGCAATCGATCCACATCATGGCCCTACTCCTGCGAAATATATAGTCAGGACAGCTATCTATTCCGTATCGGCTACGAGAAATCGATATTCCGTTCAATTGGCTAAAAGCAGACTTGGAATTAGCGAATATTCGAAAGCATTCCAAGTACGGAGTACTCCGTACGGAGTATCGCAGCAGATGTTTCTCCCAGGATAGCTGACATGCTGCAGAGGATTTCGCATTTGTGTTAACAGCTTGCGCACATCATTAGCATTTTCGGTTCAGCCACCAATCTGACTTACTGATCATCAGTGGCGGAAAGTGATGGCGGGATTATACCTATGTACTCCGTATACGTTAATGAAAAGCAGCTACCCAGAAGACCTGACGATTCAGCCGGCCAATGACTGCCATCTATCCGTTGATAATTAAGACTTTGATTCCGGGCGGGGTTCGCACAATAGTCTGTCCATGGTGGCAAGCACACCTTGTGATAAGGTCTGATAGTTGCTGTTACTGATTTCCACTTCATTGATAACGATTGAAATTATCCGGAAACTCCTGCTAAACCGCTATATTAAACAAGCCTTTGGCGTTGGGTCTAATCTCGATGCATTTTCTCTTTTACAACATTGTTTATCGCAGTTGACTAATAGCTGAGGGCCGGAGTCTACCTTACGGCCATCTCTGCGACCTGCCCCGTTTATGTCGCATCTTCCTCACCTGAATCAGAGTATTGCCAGAGGAGCCTTTGTTGAAAAATGGATACAAGCGAGGAAACACGCTCCGATCCCCGTTCCTATTCCGACGGTTCTGAGGAACCTCTTCTTGGGAAAAACAATGCCAATGGCTTCCTTCAACATCCGAATTTCTCTAAGATCCGATCTATCCTCGTCATTGCAAGTTTGACAGGCACCACATTTTCAAGCAGCATGTCCCATGGTCTAATCGCCGTCGGTCTTCCATATATCGCGGCGGATTTAAAGCTGCCGGATCATCTACTATTATGGTAATTGCTCAGTGGTCTACCTGCTGTGAGATAGCTTGCTAATATGAGGCGATAGGCCATCGTCTGTATCTGCGTATGTATATGCTTTCGGGTTGCTTCTATACTCCGGCACTGCTTCATTTTCTAACCATTGTGGTTGACATAGATTGGCGAGTGGCTGCTGTTTACTTATTGCTGGAGCGCTAGCGGATTTGGTTGGTGACCGACTGATCAACATCGCCGGCACCATTCTACTTGCTATTTCTGCGTTTGGATCCGGAAAAGCTGCATCGCCCTTTTCGATGATAGCGTTCCGCCTAATCGAAGGTATCAGCGTCTCCATGTGTCTCCCGACTGGTGTCAGCGTCATCACTCGGTCGTTTCCGCCTGGAAAACGGCGGAATGTGGGGTTTGCCTGTTTGGGCTTGTCCCAGCCTCTTGGCTTTTCTCTTGGAATGGTTCTCGAAGGCCTATTTGCAACGGCCTCAAATGGCTGGCGTTTTGGTTTCTACTTCTGCGCAGGGATTGGACTTGCCTTCGCATTGTCTAGCTTCCTGACATTGCCGGTAGACTACGAGAGACCGAATTTCCATTGGCGCTGCATCTTGTATGACATTGACTGGATTGGTGCTCTTACCGCAAGCGCCTGTTTGGGCATAATATCTTACATTTGCGCGTGAGTTTGAGATCAGATCTAGAGTGAAGATGCAGGTTTTCTGACATTGTGCTCTCGCATACAGGGTCCTTACAGATGATATTTCCAACTTATATGATGTACGCCAGGTCATATTGATCCTTATCGCAACGATTTTAATACCCGTGTTTGTATTTTGGATGGACTTTCAAGAGAACCGAGGGAAGCCCGTCCTAATCCCGAATTCGTTATGGAGAAACAAAGCATTTGTTGCCATTTCAATGATTGTCTTCTTAACGTGGGGGGTTCTTCAAGGATCGGAGCTCTTTTTGAGTCTATTGTATGCCCTCGCAGCCCCTTTTGACGGTGTAACGTGGAAATTTAACAGTTATTCTCCAGTTTTCAGGAAATTCAACATCTATCGCCCCTTGAAACGTCGGCAAAACTTCTTCCAAATATCTTTATTGGTATAACATTGAATGTGACCACGGGTTTAATAGTCCATGCCATCCGGATCAACTATCTCATTGTTTTGACAGCTACAATCGCGGCGATTTCGCCGTTGTTGATGGCTATAATTGATCCGAAATGGAACTATTGGACCTGCGCATTCTGGTCAGTTCTTTTTGGGCCGGTTTCTGTCGACGGTACGTAATATTTGAGTTGTTTTATCGGCTGAAATGCACAATAGCCGTTATGTTGGTCCTTGCTAAACTCAAAATCTTGCCAGTGGTCTTCACTGTCGCGCATCTTCTTATCACCGATATATTTCCTGCCTCGACCCATGCTTTGGCGGGAGCGGTATTCAATACCATCGCGCAACTTGGAACCTCTGTTGGGTTGTGTCTGATTGCCGTTGTGTCAGCCGCGTTCAAACATTCGTCGGGTTATCCAGACGATTCCCCCGATGCACTGATGGCTGGATACAGAGCGGCGTTCTGGACCTGCTTTGTGATGATGGTACTCGCAGTACTGATTGGCTCTACCGGTTTACGGAACATTCGTAAACTAGGAGCAGCAACGCCCGAGAGTTCGGATTGAGTTTTATTTGCGGCATGCCTTGAGCTGTCAAAAATGCTTTTGTTAGGACATGATTGATATCTGCATGAGGGCCTTGATGGGTTTAGGGAAGGGTCGGTCATCGGTATTATTGGCTTTTAGGTATGTGTAACTCCATTAGAGTTTGAGTGCACGACGGCTATGCTGCCGTGGAGCACAATGCTTCTGGGAAGATAGATTCGTGTATAATCCAAGCGAAGCCTGAGGTGTCGTGCCAGGCACCAAAAATGTCACCCCTTCAGGAATGGAGAGGATTTGTTAAATCGTGGTCTGGCTTAATTTCCTCTCTTTTATGCTAGAATCCATGTTACAAAAACAAAAGGAGCGCCACTCAGATGGTTACTCTGGTCCAACTCTTGGGAGCATTCATTCTATATATTTTCAAGAAACGATACTCCCCAACTGTAGTAAAACCTTTCCGAAGCCTGATTAAGGCGTTTCATTCATCCTTCTCCAAAAATTCTAGTACTCCACAAGCGTGCTCTTCTTCGTGTTCACTCCCAACCCCAACACTAATCCCATCTTGCATTCGGTGTTGACATTGCCTAGTCCTCCGGCCACGGACTCTTTTGACAACCACCTTGCCGAGAGTACCAGCCCTCCAAGTCTCATGGGTGGCTTGTTCGGCCAGTCTCAAAAGGCAGGCCGGTATAAGGGTATTGGGGTATTGAACCATATCTCAGGCAATGCTGGGGTATCTCATGCGAAAGGAGCAAATTGCTACGTGCGAAACCCATTGAGCGGTTGGCGCCAAAGTCCCCAAGTCCCTCGTTAGGCATCAATATTAAATAATAATAAACATGGATCCCGGCAGTGACAACGTCTTAGTAACAATCGATGTGGCTGTTCGTATGTTTTTTAGTCTTTCCCAAGAGAATTGGGAGCGGGTTACTCCGTAACGATGAGCAAGATTGCGGGCTTGGGGGGCTTGATTGAACGACACGGTATGGTTAAAGCCCGAGTCGAAGACGAATTTGTAAGCTCTGTTGACAAAGCCAACGGAAATGATCCGAGGCAACTTTGGGTCCTGTGGAATGTCTTGCTTTGCGACAAGATCTTCAATGCGCCCACGGGATTGGAAAAGCAGAATTTATTAACACACTTTCCGAGCCTCCGTTTTCTTGAATCCATCTTGGCCTGGATGACGTTGCTGGGGTTGATTTCGAAGCTTTTCCATAAGCCCGTTCGCTCCGACGGCCCCTCATCTCGCCGGAGCCAAGGTAAATCATAAGATAAAAGAGAAGAGAGAAGTGCGAGATATTACTATATAAACCGCATCATGATGCTACATTGATGTTACTGAATTATCCTCATTTTTCTCTAATTCTACTAAACTGTCTACTATTTTGAACCAAAAGTCGACCACAGAATCATTCACCATGGCTGCAGAAAATAAGGCGCTGGTCTACCAGAAGATTCCCACCGAATATCCTATTCCCGGTGAACATTTGACGATCGAGAAGGTGCCATTTGACCAAAATGCTCCGGCTCCTGATGGCGGCGTTACTTTAAAGACATTGTATACGAGTTTCGATCCTTATATGCGCGGCGGAATGCGCCCGACTCACATCAAATCCTACCGTCCCGCATACGAAACAGGAAAACCGCTTCCAAGTCTTTCAATCCTCAAAGTCCTGAAGTCGAACAATGACAACTTCAAAGCCGATGACATTGTAATCGGTTTAGCACCCATCCAACAATATATCTCTTTCCCCGCCGAAGCAACCAAGACCCTGAATAAGTTGGAGAATCCCTTGGGATTGGACCTTCCCTACTTCATTGGTGCTCTGGGCATGCCGGGCCTCACAGCATACTCGTCTTTGTTGGAGATCGGAAAGCCAAAGAAGGGAGAGACCATCTTCATTTCCTCTGCTGCCGGAGCTGTAGGACAAGTCGTTGGCCAGATTGCGAAGCACGAGGGGCTCAGGGTGATTGGCAGTGTTGGATCGGACGAAAAGTTAAACTACATCACGAAAGACTTGGGTTTCGATGCTGGCTTCAACTATAAGAAAGAGAAGCCCGAGGACGCCCTGAAGCGACTTGCTCCACAAGGCATCGATATCTATTACGAGAACGTGGGCGGCGAACACCTTGAGGCCGCGATTGCGCACATGAAGGATTTTGGTCGTATCGTCGCTTGCGGAATGATTTCCCAGTACAACCTCAAGCCAGAGGACCGGTATCCTATCAAGAATTTGTTCATGGTGGTTAGCAAGAGAATCACCATGCGTGGCTTCATTGTATCTGATCCCGGAATGGGAGACAAATGGGCCAAGGAGCATCGGGAGCGTGTCTCCCAGTGGATTAAAGATGGCAGCTTCAAGCCCATGATTCATGAGACTGTTGGCATTGACAATGCTGCGAAGGGACTAGTCGGCATGTTCAAAGGAGAGAATTTTGGAAAGGCTGTGTTGAAGTTATAAACATGCAAGAGCATAGTTAGTCTCCAATGGCATAGAGACGGAAGCGATCGGTCTAATTCAGGTGGCCGAGATGAGGAGTGCCGTTAAGTAGCACTTCTTTGAGTAGATATGGAATAAAACATCTTTACAAAGTCCTAAAAGCATCATCACCACGACTTCAGACCTCTTCAAAGCGTAACTCACTTGCAGTAATAATAGCGATGTCTTGCCTGTCGGAAGAGCAGTCCAACTGTCACGGTGATATAGCTTTCTTGGCGGATTTCAATCACGGGATTTCTCGGCTGAAGAGCGACCCTCCCCACCAATCAGCCCTCGCCAATTCTGCTGACAACCCGGTCCCCGAGGAAGCTGTTCCGAATTGGTGGACAACCGTGAACAGTCGAAAGCAGCTTCAAAGTCCATTCATCCAGTGCTATATTGGCAACCCCACGCCACCGAACATATATCTCGATATCTGCTGCGCAGCATATCCTTGGCTATGGCTATGGCTTCAATCATTCGCCCTGCAGCGCCAGCGCTGAGACGGACTTGCCTCACGTTCTCGAACCCTGTACGGAGGGCAGCGTTTTACTCTACAAAGTCACCTCTCGCGGTCCTAACGACGGTGAAGCCCGCGCAACTACAAAGGAAGGATGGTTCAATGAAGATTGCCCAATTTCACGCTACCAGCAAGAGAGAGATCTTATCTCCAGAGCCACGTGAGCGTTTCCTCCCGAGTCATTGCTGCAACGATACCTTCGCGATATACAGACAGATTTGTACTTGATTTGAGGTCAACGGCTAATGATATTTTGATTTTAGAGGTTGTTAAAGGAACCGGTATGCTTAGCAGGCCTTGCGAGTCCAGCATGAAGTCGCTATGCATGAACTTGGGGATGGAACGGAATGGTATGAAGGGCTAATTACTGACGTAACTCCTAGTCAACGATGCCGCGCCGATTCCCCCTACATCTCCTACACACGGTAGCTACCATTGGGATTTCGAACGGTAGGACAACAACTATAAAGGAGCTTTAGGACTGAAATTAACCCGCCTCTTGACAGAATCATCGCCATTTCCCTTATTCCCCTGACCATCGCTCCGTTTGCTGCTGGATCTCTCAACCCTGTCACAGACGCCGTTCTCTGCGGTGCCTTGGTTCTTCACTCCCATATCGGTTTCCAGTACGTGTATCTGCAGCCCTGTGACCCTGTCCCAGGATGCTCGGTGTCAGTTCCCTCCTTGCGGCACGGTATCTAACACGTCCAACCTTTATCTAGGGCTTTGATCGTCGACTACCTACCACAACGCCGTGTGCCCAAGACGAGAGCATTGTGCACTTGGGCTCTCCGTGCTGCCACGTTGACTGTGGCCGTTGGTTTGTATGAGTTCGAAACAAATGACGTCGGCGTGACTGAGGCTATCAAGAGAATCTGGAAGGCATGATTTGAAATTGTACATACATACTTGCATCTTTCCTTTTTCCTGTTGATATTATACTGTCGCTCAGTTTCAGCTTTTCAATTGATCGGTTCGCACTGAATTTTGAACTGCATGTGCACGGTATTGTAACGATCACTTGGTTTGCCGTAATATCTCGTGCCTGGCCTCTACCTAAAAATGACTTGGGATATTCTGAAAAGAGAATCTAAACTCGAACAATAACAGGTTGAATATTCACATCAGCAGTGCGCTAAGACTCATCCTCTTCTTCCAACACTTCATCCCCCAACAGATCGTCATCCTGCGCCTTGGATACGACATTTTCAATGAGCTTCAGCGTGACCCGCAATGGCAGTCCAATCACATTATCATAGCTTCCTTCAATCCTTTCAATCAGGATCGATCCTAGCCCCTGCATCCCATAGCCTCCTGCCTTGTCCACTCCTTCTCTTGTCTTTACGTATGCCAGAATCAACTCATCCGTAACGTCCGGGTCGAATCTGACACTCGTCTCCTCCACCAGCGTCTCTATAGCATAGCCTGGATCCCGGGCACTTTCCAACGGCACAATTCCGGCAACGGCAGTGTATACTTTGTGATCCGTTGCGTCTCTCAGTGCTTTGAGCATGCTAATGTGATGGGCCTCCGAGCGGGGCTTCTCAAGAATATCTCCTGTCGATATATCCACGACAATCGTATCAGCTGCCAGAATCAATGCCGGTTCACCCTTTTCCTGGTTATCGATTTCTTGTTTGTATATCGTGATAGCTTTGTGAGTCGCGGTTTGTAAAACATATTCAAACGGCGATAGGGTTTTGGGAAAGTCCTCTGGGGTGTTGGAGGGGATTATTTCGACGTTGCGGAGACCGAGGAAGGATATAATCTGTTTGCGACGCGGAGAGGCGGACGCGAGGATTACCCGTTTGGAGCGGAGGTGAGTAAGGACTGGAAGGGAGAGCGGTGGAGGGCGTGGAAGCGGTACTGGATTGCCATTTGGACCACCGGTGCCTGTGTTTGAAGCGGCCGATTCGTAGGACGGCGGAGGGCCGAGTGAAGCGGGATCTGTTTTCTTTTCAGACATAGCGAAAGCGGAGGGACGGTCTATTGCTCTGATTGCTTTTGCTATTCCTCCAAATACAACTGTAGCCTATCCCTTTTTTTCTATTCAACACCCCGTCTCCACTGCAAAGAAACTTCAGGCACCGTTTGCTGATGAATGACTTCAAGGAGATCGTGACGCAGCTCCGCCGAGTGTTGGAGTGGGGTCACCAACAATCTTCCTAGCCCTACGGGATTCTTGCACTTCAATCACCGGGTGTTTGCAAGTAGAGCAAACGGGAGTTTAGACGCGATATATGTACTGAGTATACTCCTGAAATTGTATCTCATCAACGGTATGAACATTTCTTGGGTATTAATTATGTTCTAAAAGAAAGCTTGAAAACAACTAATGCGCCAGCGTATAAATCCATATGAAGACATGGCGACCAAGACTCCCCTTGTCCCAGCAACCACGAGTAGGACTAAACTCCTGGCAACCGTGCCATTGCGTATTTGTTCTGTATGTACCAGTATAAAACGATAAGGACTAGCTGAGTTCCGATCACAAAATATTGACGAAGAAAGTGCTGATAGCGTGAAAAGAGATACTATCGTCGCAAGATATATCAAAAGATAAATGGTTCCGGCCTTCCAAGAAACCGCCATCTAGTTCTCTCTCTAATGGACCTGACATTTAAGGGACTCGTCAACATCGTGAAGGCAATCGTCATCGCGCCGTGGCCAGCATTATTTTGTCGCATAGTTTGCCGAAAGGCACATACTCCAATGCGAGCTCATGTGTTTCCCACCATATTCTGTATCCGATCGTCAACCGTTCCTCCTCTCTTCTCTATTTCTTCTATTAACTCTTGTCTCTCCTGAAGCTTGAGTCGAATAAAATCAACTGTCTTCCGTAGAACCATCCCTTCGCTGCGTCCTTGGCCGGCCAGTCCAGGAACAAGCTCTGTCAGCCTGTCAAAGCCTTCGCGTATCGCAGCGCGACGTTTTTGTTCCGACGCAATATGATTGTTTTTCTTTTCTTGTTCTGTCAATCGAGGCTTTTCTCGTTCGGCTGGTCCGCCTGACGTTGGCGTTGGGGAGACCGAAGATTTCTCGGTGGTTGCGCGGTTATGATGAGCGGAGTCATCTGTTTGCTGGGCGGGCCCAGGAGGCTGCATGGACGGCAAGGATGGTGAATTCGAAGGAGGCATCGAAACCCGGGCAGGTTAATGCGAAAGACAAATTCGAAGGTCCCAATCACGGAGGAGAGATCGGGTAAACTGAATGTCGGGTTTGGCCGCGGTCTTTCATTCGAGTACAAAGGGTCTAGGGAAAAAAGAATAGTCTTTGCGGGAGGATTTAGTTGAAGCCATGGAGTGACTATGCATCGGCCTAGCTGGTCATCGACAAACTCCTGAAGAGGACATGCTAGGTCAGTTTCAGCTTGAATTAAGTTAACTACAGAGTAGTTGGATGTCTGTTCATTAGTTAACTAGTTGCTGCCAAGACCAGGGAAGCTTGTTGACGTCAAACTTCATGACATTTCATCCCAACCTCACCTTCTGAACCAAGATGTCATTATCTCTTCTACAACGAGCCCCTGGGTTAATGATAGCCATAACATTGTTTTGATTTTGGCCAGAAATTGATTTGCTCACAGCACTTTCATACATCTTCAATCCTTGTGCACCATGAATTGTGAAAGGCGACTAAGAGGAGGTTGTTCATGTGGAAGAAACCAATATGCCATTGTTGTACCTCCGGATTCTACGGAGCAAGCCGAGGTATACTTTGATACAAGCAGTGAGCAAAGTATGTCTTCGAAGCACTTAGAGGACTCCTAGACTATCTTGATTCTCACTGACCCTATAATCTCCCGTCTCGACAGGGCGAATTCAAGGGTCGCCACTAACCGCTTGGCTACGGGTTCCCTTGCTGTGGTATCAATCCTTTACAAAGTCTTATTTTCCGGACGAAACGCACACTGCTATTCGGCGCACTTTTGTTCCCGAGAATGAGCCGCATAGCAGGCGTGTTTTTTGTGGCTTCTGCGGTACTCCATTGACATTTTGGACCGAAAATCCACGGGAGGAAGCCGACTACATGTCTGTCACGGTCGGGAGTCTTTTACCTGAGGATCAGAATCTACTTGAAGATTTGGATCTGCTTCCAAAAGACCCCGAGATTGAAGAAATTGCCGATGGTGGCTCAAGCGCCCTCACTCCTGCGCCTTCAGCGTCGCTCCAGCCGAGCTCCGGCGAGCCGCAGATTGCAATCAGCCATCGAACGGGTACTGTTTATGGCATTCCTTGGTTTGAAGAAATGATGCAAGGAAGTCGCTTGGGCCGCGTTGGCAAACACCGCCGTGGCTTCGGGTCTTCGGCAGATAGATCAGTACAGATAGAATGGGAGGTTACCGAATGGCATGATACGCATGGGGGCATGACAGCACAAAGACAGGGATCAAGCCAAGAACGTGTAAGAACATCTTCTAAACGAAAGACTCCAGAGGTTGGTTGAAGATGTATTAGTGGTTCGGAACAATCTACTGGTTTGGGTGGCTTATACTAGCATCGTTTCGCAAAACTCTGATACCGGCACTTGCTTACTTTCTATATAATTAGGATTGAGTGAACCGCCAGCTCTATATCTCATACAACCCTAGGGATCCGGCTCGAAACAGCCAAACGGCGTATTTTGCTTTGCCGCCTTGACTTCGCTTTGCTTCTCTTGGAGTTCGGGTCAATGTCTCTCTATGTACAAAGTCCCATGTACAATATCCGGCTGGATTTCTCATGACGGGAGCTTGGCCGCTGGATCCGACTACTCGCAAAATTCAACACAAGCTCCGCAATTCCCTGCTCCTGTCACCTGCATACCAGATCCTCCATGGCAATATAACTTGAATAATATCTGCCTAGTTCTTCAAGTCTCTTGTTCTATTTATGGCTGCAAGTCATTTCATCTTTGTCCAAATTGACATACTTAACTTCACTTCTCTAGATAGACCTGTGTGGAGAGGGTATACCTTCTCCTGTGCTTTGTTGTCCAAACTTCAATTTGGGACAAATGTGTCCAGTTGCTTCTTTTCTTGCCCTAGAAACCCATCCTTCCAGTATGCACATACATATTCGAAGCCTTTCAGTCTTTGGCTTTGAAAAACTAGCACCACTGGATGGTGAATCAATTGGAATGAAGAGCAGCTGGCTCTTCAACTATTAAGTGATATACATGTGCTCTTTAAGACATGTATGCTGCAACATTCTTACAATGTCCTATTATATCTATTTATATTTCATTGTAACTTTGTATACAAAGGAGAAAGTGGATGGACATCTCTCCTTCGCTTAGCAATGTTATCAGGTCAAAGAAACATCACTGTATGCTAAATGAGACACTGTATATTTCCTCTATTGTCTCTGCATTACGTTATCCTTTAAATCTCTCACGTGGGTTGGATCTTACATACAGTTTACAATATCAACTCACAAATTATTTAGTTGGCATTGCTACTCTCATGAAATTCTTGGAACTCTGACCATCTTGCGATCCCTCACCAGCCGCAGTCATGGCCACAAACCCTGGACCTAGTACAGAGAACCCTTTGCCAGAGGTGGCCGGTGCTAGCTCTGGCGGTACGACTAAGCAGTCTGTTGAGGATGCGTCCTCATCCTTTGTGTCAAAGTACAGATTTGTGACTCCCACATACTCTCCTTGTTTACCTCCAAGAAGGATTCCACCACCCCCTCCGGATCCAGAAACCCCTACACCTGCAGCTCGACCTTTTGCTCGGTCTCGAGCGAAGACTTGGGCCACTGCAGCGGTTAAAACCGTGAAGAGTTTTGAAGTTTTACGTTCAAAGAAATCATCAAGTGCTCTCAGAACCGGCGTTGACAAACGAGGCAGGTCAGTAAGCGAGCTACGAGTACGTGAATTTTCATCTCTTGGACCTAGCGACGCAAATGCATTCTTATCTGACTATTGGACAGGAAAAGTATCACCTTATTTCAATAGCTCATTCAACGCCGCGTTCAGTTTCTACCGGAGCTGTAAAGCAACGTTGTCTACGCGAAGTAAGTCTCATGAGTTATTTGCTGTGGCTTAAATATGCAGTAATGAAGGCTCTAACAACTATCCAGGAGCTTCCTCCTCTTCCCAGTCCTCGAGTTGATAAAGCCCTTCCGTCTGAGAAGCCTCTTCCTCAAACACCAGGCATGAACCCCGATCTTGAGCTCTCCCCAGTTACTTCCCGTAGCCTTATTGACGCGGAAGAACGCCCGTTGCGTCGGTCTTCTCCTGCAATGCCTGGGTTAAAGGAGGAGTGGCCAATCTTAGCCCCTATGAAGGCATCTGACTCTCCAACTAACGAGGCCAAGAGTCAGTTAACACCAATGGCTCCCAAATCACCCGCAGACACTCCATGTGCCGTCAAAATGTTCAATGACGCGGCAAATAAGCTTGCGGGCTCTTTCGGAACTGCTCCCGATTCAGTTATGGTAGATACTGAAGCGTCTCTGGATGCAGATGAGTCTCCAAAGTGTCAGCCGGTGCCACCGAGTGCCGAGCCAGGAAATCTGAATCGGACTAACGCGCGAAACTCCAATCCTTTCAGAAAATCCCGGGCATTTGTTTCACTGGGGAGTCCTCCCGCAACACCCGTGAATCGAAACTTTTCTTACACTTTTGATTCTCAGCGCCGAAATACTATGGCTGAGTCTCGCGATTCGTTGAAGGGAGATAAGCTTGAGATATTTTCAAGTGAAACTTCTGCAACTGACGACTTGCCTTCAGTTAGCAAAAAGAGTTCTGCCTCCAGGATTCCTCGTCTTTCCCCTGTGGTATCGCCCACAAATGTGGTATTCCCTTCTAACCTTGGAGCAAGACCAATGTCACCGGTGCTTTCTCCAAGCCACCGCAGCTCAATTCCCATTCCAAGCCGTTTACTGTATAACCATAGGAACGAAAAAGCGCCGGTGACACCTGTTCACTGTAAAACTCCGACCCCACTGGGGAAACTTGACCAGGCTGCTGCCTCTATCGCTGAAAATTCGAAGCGAACGGAGACGACTAATTCCAGCCAGAATGAAGCTGCGTTCAGTCTTAGCCCCATAAGCGACAGTGAAGATTCTGACTCTCCCCATGAGGGCGTGAACACCGAATACATTATGGAGGGTGGCGTTAGAGTCAAGCAATTATCTCACGTGTCCCCATCTGAAGGCCCGCAATTGCGGATCTCACCAGAGGCAGAGAAGGTTATTATGGGCGATGATTCTGCGAACAGCCCTGATAAGAAAAGGAATTCGGTTCAAGGACGTTGGCGGCTAGATGGCCGTCGAGACTTTAGAATGTCTGCAGACAGCTTGTTCGGAAGTTTTGGAGTGAAACGTGGTCAGATCCCACGTACTAGGTCTTCACTGGGCAACATCTCCACTCCGGAACCAGAAGCGAAAGAAGGGGCTCTCAAAATCTCGAAACTACGAAGCGTTGACCTTAACGTGAATTCGCCCTCTCCTTCAGGCAATGATCCACGAATTAAAAGGCTATCAGGAATGAAGCCCGGCACGCCACCAATTGCAAAGACGTCGAATAACCCTTTTTTCAACAAGGTCATGTCAAAATCTTCTTCCTTCATTGCTAGAGAGGGCCAAAGGGAACACAATCGTGCGCACAACGAATCCGCACGGGTCGACACGTCGGTCCCGGACGTTGAATCTCCGCACAATGGTCCGGTTAAAGAAGAGATTACGCGCAATAACAGTCCTAAGACTGCACTAAAGACTGGAATTTCTCCACCTAAGAACAAGAGGACTCCAGAGCGTCTAGAGATCCGAAAACATTCAAATTTTGTAAAACGAGAATCGCCCCGAGTTTCTCGTCCCTACCGAACTTCCTCCCACCGCTCACCTGACAAACCTGGCATGCGACATTCGAACGACTATGCATATTATCCCAAACCAAGACCTACCCGCATGACGCCGATTCCGGTCGCTATACAAGAAAGTACTCGTACCCAGAATTCCAATGGACGATATGGAGCTTTCAACGATCACCATTCACACGCTCAAATAGCTGCGTCTGCATCTCAGGAATCAACCAAGCCAAAGACTTCTGGAACGAAAGGAGTGCTGTCTAACTTCCGTGGACTTTTTACTAAGCATAAAGCGGAAGCAGCCAAGGGAGAATCGACTCCTCTACCCTTTGATCAAAAAGAGCGACTTTCACGAAAGTCCAAAACTCCCCTTAACGGTGAACGATCTATTACTAGAAGCCCAGTACGATATTACCAGGCGATATTTGGTACCGATCGTGAGGTCCAAGCATCCCAGGGACTGCAGAGCCGTAATGTCAGTGATCCTGCCAATATCTCTTTTGCCCAGGTTGCGCCCGCGTTTGCGGACACCAGGGAGGTTAGTGGACTCGCTATGGAAGTTATCGACTCAGCTCGTGCTGAGCCAGATGCAAGAAAGAAGGAGAAACTTGTCACAGTAAGTACCTTTTCTCTTTCGAGAAAATTTGTCAACTTGTGCTAAAAGAAACCTATAGATTGGTAGTTTTCTCATCGAGGCCGTCAATCACTCCAACGATGCTGAAAAGGCAATGATTACCGCTATTCAAGCTGCAAAACAGGCAGAGATTTCATGTGCTTTGGCAAAAGAGAATGCCCTGCGAATTGGCCAAGTCGCTCGTGACTGGTTACGGGAGAACATCAATGGGGTCAGAGCTTAGGTTTGCTTTTGCCTCGTTTCGATTACTCTCTCTAGTGCTTTTTGTTGATTTCTTTTTAATTTCTGACTGTTTTTCAACCCGAGATGATTTCAAGGAAGCAATGTTTCTGATGTCTACGAAAATGAAGGCTCGGATCTCAGATTCTTTGCTGCTTTTATGATCGAACATTTGTTGATGAGGTCTTGACTCCTTTGGATCTCTGTTCTGAGCTCGCTGCTCCGCCCTGCTTGTTGAGTTTTACGCATCGCAACTATTGACAGTTTTCACCTGGCATTTTGTATTCTAAGGACCCTTTGTGTTTGAGTACAAATTCATGCCTCAATTGCTTTTCCTTAGTAGTCCCAAAGCCAACAATGCCATACATCCCTCCGATGAACGAAATGCATCTTATGTTTATGGAAACGAGGAATGTTAGAGTTGTTGTAACGTCGGCTACATACGAGGCGCAATAATTTAAAATTCACTCGCCAACCGCCTAAGTATACACTCTGGACTATTTCGCGTACGGTAGACGTAACTCAGCACAGCCCAGGGTAGAACAGTTGAATAACCGACAAGGTTGATCTTAAAATCTGATGTATGTATCTAAATACTGTTAATTGGGATAGGCTGGTCCCTATGCACCATAATGAGAATTTAAATGTGTCTATCTGTATTTACAAGTAGGTAGTTAAGAACCAGCAACCTATTTTTATTTTACAAAGTACACTACGGTGCACGTTCCGTGGCCCACAGCGTGTGTGGCGGCGGGAAGTGACTAAGCAGAAGCTTATTTGCACCTTCTTTTTCCTTATTCTCAACGTCACCCCATCCAGCACCAGCAAAAGTCGGCCCTGAACGGCTCTGCTGGTCGTCTAAATGTGCCCATCCCAGTCACGTTAACTGAAGCTCATGTTATGCATGGGAACGGCTGGCTGTTTGCCTGTACTGCTGAAAATAGAAATCAATTGCTCAATCTGCATTTCTTATGATCGATTCCATATTGTATTTTGGAGGATTGCTACTAGTATTTTAAAATATTAGCACGATCCTAGTTTACAAGGCTACTAGAAGGCCCTTTATCTATGGCCTATGCCGTTGAAATAATGGGTGCACATGCTGCTGGCTAGCGCATAGATTTTCGAGTCAGGTGGAATCCAATGTTCCTGGAACGATGCTGTATAAAACGGTATCAGGGCAACTGAGATCATACAGTTGCTATGCGAAAGATTCGACAAATACAAGCTTGCTAGCAAATAAGCGTCAAGATCGCGCCGGTCTTCATGCCTGTATATGGATATACAGTGTAATTTTCAACTGTTCCTTGTTTGATCTTACGAGCTCTTATTACACCAATCAAAGCTCCACGGAACTCGCCTGTGTAGGTGATCTGGTTGTTGTTATGTTGCTCGCACTAGCGCAATCTGAGCATATAAAATATTTTCTCTCAGGCCTTCCGCACTGTCTCCTCTTTCATCTTTTTCTTCAACCCCTCTTCTCTCAACTTTGATACCATCTCAACATAGTCAATCTTGACAGCCTCTCTAATACCAATGCTTTCCCATATCAAATTGTATGATATTCAATACTTCTATTCCTCACAGGCACAGCGCGAGCTCATTATGCTTCCTGCTGCTTGCCACATTTCAATCTCCTCTTGCTTTGACTACCATGTCCAACTGTCGCGCCAAAAGCTCTACTCCGTCTCCATCTTCTGTAGACAAATGCAGATGGAGGCGAATATCTCTGTGAATCTTACTATAAAGCGCGTTATCCTTGAAGCCAGTGTTCGTACACCTTTTCTCCAATGACCACTTGACGATTGGTTTAACCTCTCAGTTTATAGCGAATCTACATGAACCACTTCTTTCGTGGCTGTTGCTAGAAAGCTCGAGAAACCACTTTTTATTTGGTGAGTCGAACCCTCAGTGAAAAGCTTTCAACGTCTAACGCGACGAGACCCAGATACCTCCTTTCTATAACTCTTGATCAAAACAATTGCCACTTCCCGCTTTTGATTTGGTGGACGAAATATATCCTCGAACGTTCCAATTTTGAATTTTGACAAACTATTTTACATTGTGTTTGCCTATCAATTATATCCGTCGAAAGCACGGTCCAGTAAGTGCGACTGGTAATATTCTCTTATTTGTGATGGTCTATTAATTCAATCGTTTAGTTTCCAGTTCTCCTTTCCCACTATTGTTATTTATTATACCGAATCGGCATCATTACATTTTAGTAAGTATGTCTCTCGACCTCATCTTTTCAAAGCTAACGTGCCGCAGAAAGCACCCGATGAACCAACTTAACAAAATGATATTTTCAATATTCCTCAAAACTTCAAGTTTGTCCTCCGGTATTTACTCTTCTGATAAATCCTAACATTCTAACAGCCGAGTCGCACCACAAGTTCACATAAAGCCCGCTCCTATTTCGAAATGGGAATAATAGTTGCTTGTCTATCCTATATCTTTCATCTCTTCCGCTCCGCGCACCATCAGTAAAAGGTTTGGTTCAAATTTCGATGTATTGATTTTGGTCGCTAACAGATTCAGCAAACGACTACAATGTTTTGGAGCTTCAATTTTGATACAAAATTGGAGTGTGCGTGTATTTCACAACATGCTATTGATTCGAGTGGTAATTAGTTTGAGCTCTGCCCCAACGGATGCCCCTGTATCTAACACATGCAGTCGTGTCAATTCTTGGAATCCCCTTTTCTGAGGACCGAATTATGGTCAGTTGGTGTTTGGTTAACGCTACGCTTTTCTTTCCCTTTTGAAAATACAATAACTGACTCCATATGTAGCTGAACGAGTCTATCTCTATCTCGCGCTGAACCTCGCCGAAGCCGTTCCAATCTCGGTTACTAGTCCCATAGGGACGAACAAAACAAAAAACGAAAACACGAAAAAAAAAAAAAAAAATTGAAAAAAATTAAAGATAAAATATAAAAATCAAAAACGGAAAAACGAAAAACGAAAACACATTGAAAATGAAATGAAGATGAAGATGAAGATGAAAATGAAATGAAGATGAAAAACAAAAAAAAAAAAAAAAAAAAAAAAAAAAAAAAAAAAAAAAAAAAAAAAAAAAAAAAAAAAAAAAAAAAAAAAAAAAAAAAAAAAAAAAAAAAAAAAAAAAAAAAAAAAAAAAAAAAAAAAAAAAAAAAAAAAAAAAAAAAAAAAAAAAAAAAAAAAAAAAAAAAAAAAAAAAAAAAAAAAAAAAAAAAAAAAAAAAAAAAAAAAAAAAAAAAAAAAAAAAAAAAAAAAAAAAAAAAAAAAAAAAAAAAAAAAAAAAAAAAAAAAAAAAAAAAAAAAAAAAAAAAAAAAAAAAAAAAAAAAAAAAAAAAAAAAAAAAAAAAAAAAAAAAAAAAAAAAAAAAAAAAAAAAAAAAAAAAAAAAAAAAAAAAAAAAAAAAAAAAAAAAAAAAAAAAAAAAAAAAAAAAAAAAAAAAAAAAAAAAAAAAAAAAAAAAAAAAAAAAAAAAAAAAAAAAAAAAAAATATCAAGGAAAAAAAGGAACACACAGTTGATGGAGAAGGATTATTTGAGGGGTTGGAGATGTTGGTTAGATTTGATGAAGCTTTTGACTTGGGTGCTGCGGCACGACAAAATATCAGACTGGCAGACCTGCAAAGACGCGCTGCCGAAGGACATTGAAAAAAAAAAAAAAAAAAAAAAAAAAAGGGAGAGCGACAGGAAAAAAAGAGAAAAAAAAAATCCCCTGAAAAAAAAAACGAAAAGACAAGCAAGACTTTATGATAAGCAAAAGAGAGAGAAAGAGCCCTATGATTTTTACTGAACAATCTGTTCATACCTGAGATTCCCTTTTTGTGGCCGCCTGTGGTCCCTGTCTATGCTTGCTGCTCCGTTGCGTGATATTTGCCGACTCAACTTTTTGATATTCTCCTTGTGTTTTTCTCTTTGCAGTTTTTTCTATACGCGTTCTCTTCCCACAAGAGTTTTGTGGTGCTGCTTTACTTTTCCTTGATTCGGCATTTCGATACATTTTTCTCCTGAGCTCCGTCGACTCTTGCATGATACTTGTCTTTTGTCGAAATATCATTTTACTACTTACTTGCATCACAGGAGTGGATTGCGCGAACCGATAGCTACAACATTATTGTTTGGACCATTGAGTTAAACTCGTTTCCCTATTATTCTGCAATATCGAGGATTTGCACTGATTCACTGATTCGATTACAGAAACGAAAAGGACAGCATCGGAATTTTATAACCAGTTGACAGCGAAGGCTGTTGATGTGGAGTGGTGGATCTTTTTATTGTCTAGTTGCCTTTGATTCGATTCGAATGACTATTTTGTTTCCGAGCCAAAGAATCGGCTATCTTGCCAGTCCCGACACTGGCAAAAGAGGTTCACTCTTAGAAGGGTTAAAAGGTCTACGAAACATACGAAAGATGCTGATTTACTTGAAGTCCCAGGCTCCTTTTCACCTCCCTCATATTGTCCATCCTCCGGAAGCGCTCCGATTATAACCAACTGACGGCTCAAGGTCGCTCAGGGTGGCGCGGTGGAGAAACGAGCCTTTAAAAAGATTTATGAACCGTTATTCTTTTTCGAATAAGATTACATTTGATCCGACGATCTGCCGTTATATCAGCAGTCGGTTTGGTTTATATTACTGCAATATTCGCTATAACTCCTTGTTAATCTTTCGGGACACCACTCGTGCTAACAAACTCTTCTTTTTTTATTAGACACGTTGTCTCGATAACTACATACCTTGGTGGATCTATAACCAAGCATATCTTTGGATTATGCTGTGGCGTGGAGGATGGCTTCGAAGAACTCCGACCGAAACTCAGCCCCTTAAATACACAGACTTGTTCTTGTCGAGAATCAACCTTGACTTCTATGAAGTTGTCCTTGTTCTACTATTATACCTGTCAAATCAGAGCTGCACTTTTAACATCTTGATTGCTCTTGTTTTCTTTAGGACGGTCTTCTATAACGAAGCTGCGTGAGCGATTCTCTGGGCTTTATAACCAGTCAGCAGATCGAGGCTGTTTGATGTGGCGTGGAGGATTCAAACAAAAACACCTTCCAACCACCTAACATTTTCTTGAATTTAGATCTTTGGGCTTTATAACCAGTCAGCAGATCGAGGCTGTTTGATGTGGCGTGGAGGATTCAAACAAAAACACCTTCCTACCACCCCTTCCGTTCGTTAACGTTTTCGTCAGTTGGGCTCTATAACCGGTCAGCAGCTCGAGGTTGTTGA
>LJPH01003826.1:0-19102 GCA_001430925.1 Byssoonygena ceratinophila
GAGAGAGAGAGAAGAAGAAGACAGGAGGGGGAGAGATGGGCGGAGGTGAAGATATACACCACGAGAGGAGCCTCTCTACCAGAAGAGGAAAGCAAGGAAGGACCCTAATAGGATGGGAAAGAACAGCTTTTGTGGAGGCAGGAGAGGCACTATAACAGACAGGAACACAGCACAACAGCAATGATGATGAAGTAGAAGGAAAGAGAGAGAGAGAGAGAATGTGAGAGCCAGTTGGACAATGAGAAAAGTGATATCAGAATGTGTTATTCCCTTCTATTGACAGTGATTTCTTCCCATTGAGGTCTGAAGTGTCATTCGTAGAGAATGACCCTCTCTCCCTTTTGAGGGGAAGTGGACGACGAGTCAGCACTTGCACACCCCATTTGGGCGAATGTCCACTGTGCACTTCATATATGTATATAAGAGAGTTTACTGAGAAGAGAGATTCCTCTCAGATGTATCATTTCATGCTCCCTCATTCAAGAGGTCTCGGAGTAGCTTCAGCATCCCCATCCATTTGAAGTTTCCTCCAAAGAAGCATCTAAGAGAATTCATCATTCTCATATGTGCCTGCAAAGAGACACAACAGGTCTCCTTGCTATATGATTAACCAGGTAAGAAAGCATTCATTGAAGATCCTCAGGTTGAGGAAGATGATGTTGTTGATGTTCCCATGATAGAACTGGCGCTTCTGGTGTTTTGTTCAGCCCTCACGTGCAATAGTTAAACTTTCAGGAATATTCAGAGCTCACAGTTGAAGCCAGTCGAGCTGCAATATCAAAACTTGCATGCAAAGAACACTGACTCGCACAGACATGGCTTGAGCTTGAAATCCCAAGTGCTGAGAGATCGCGGAGAAAAGCGTTTGAGGCGCTAATAATTAGTTACATCCGAGATTATCCGCCGAACACGGGCCAACTTGAATCATGCCCAGGTCGGCACAAAACAGCGGGAAAAAGCGCGGAATGATCCGAGGTCAACACGGCATACCCGCTAAAATATGTCACACTGGTTTTATTGCTGAATGATGTGGGATAGGATGAACATTCAGCTCGTTGAAAATAAAGCAGCAAAAGCCTTGAATAAAGCCTTGAATATCCGCAAAACACTAAGATTAAGTAGAATACATTTTGCTAAATTATAACCAATGGCTTTCTTTATGCTCATCATCAGTCGTAGATAGTCTAATAAAATATCAAGCCGAAAAGAAAAGGAAAACATTAACAATGACCAAAAGTATGCGACAAGCCCAAATTTCACCAAAGGATAGGGAAAAGGGGCTACCAAAAGGTGTATTAACTAAATAGCATATTAACCTCCCAGCGGTCGAGCACACATGCGCGACAGGCAAGTAAATCAAATGCGTACCTATACAAAAAAAGGTCTATGTAAAACCCACAGGGTTTGCGGTGCCTGGAGAGAACTCACATCTCTCACCAGCACCAAGCGTTAATCTCAAGCCAAATGGGAAAGGGAAGCGTCGCAGAAAGGGGGATTGATTATAATAAAAATTAAAGAAAATGGGAAAAGACCCGCGGAGAACTAGCCTTAGCCTCTTTTTGTGCAATCACGACCACACGTCTTCTTGATACAATCCCGTGTTGCGCATGTTCTTCACAAGCTCCTCGCCCTTCTCTAATGGAAGGCCGCGCTGTTCGGCAATGATTTGTGCAAGGACGGTGTTCACCTCACGAGCCATGTTGGCGGCATCTCCGCAAACGTAGAAAGTGGCCTTGTTCTTGACAAGATCGTTGATCAGAGTGGCGTTCTCTCGGAGCCGGTGTTGCACATAGACCTTTTTGTCAGACTCTCGAGAGAAAGCAGTGATTAGCTTGAAGTTTTCGCCGAGCTTTTCGGATACGGCCTGCGGCGAAAGAGGGAAGATTAGCAAAGGGGAACGGATAGCAAGCGCGGAATTCGAGCCTTGTTCTGGGCGGAGGGTCTCGATGGGGCAATGGGGCACGTGACAACTTACCTCCCACTCGTCCCTATATAGGAAATCTTCATTGCGGTTTCTGCAACCAAAGAACAGAACAGTCGGGCCCACTTTGTCTCCCCGCGTGGCCTGCGCAACTCTTTCCTGGATGAATCCTCGGAACGGAGCAACACCAGTGCCAGGACCAACCATGATGATCGGCTTGGATGGATCGGAGGGCAGTTTGAAATTCGAATGGCGAACGTGGACCGGAACATGAATGCCGTCGTACTTGTTTCTGGGGCCGGTAATTTCATACGTCAACCCATGGGGATCTGGGTTAGGGTCACCGTGTTGCTTTTGCTTCAAGGCAAGGAGATAATTAGTGGTGACACCCTTCATTACGTGACCGGCACCTGGTACGCGAATAGACTCGACAACCGCAGTAACACTGATCTTATCCTTTTGGGCCATTGAGGAAGACGAGATTGAGTAGTAACGTGGCTGGAGTTTTGGGATGCCTTCAATTAGAAGCGAGAATGGGACAGAAGTAAACGGCTTGGAAGTGATGCTCTGGAGAGCCTGTGCAACGTTGTAGAACCGGTTGGATATCTGGTCGTGGAAATGATCCTTGTCTTCTCCAAGGCGCTTCATTTTAGCTTTGCTATCCTCATCCGGGGCGAATTGAGAAAGAGTCGCGATGAACTCTCGAGAAACAGGTCCACAAACTTCCATGTAGTATCTGGCAGCGGCGTCGTAAGTGGTAGGAGTTGGGAAAGGCACCTTTGCTGTCACATCAATGGGCTTGATCTTTATAACTGTATGACGTTTATCTTCCAATCCAAAAACCCGAAGGAAACGGTCCACTTCTTTGCCAGCGTTGGTCGGCCAAACAGCAAGATGGTCACCGGTTTGATAATTGAGTGTACTTCCTTGAATTCCAATGTCTAAATGCAAGCAATTACGATCCTTAACGGTGAATAGCTCGCGAGATTCGACGATAGGGGCGATGAATGGGTGGTGTGCGTTGTGGGAGCCGGTCGATTTCCCTTCAAGGTGGTTTTGGTTCGGTTCGCCGACGTAAACGTTCTCAGACTCTGGTGACATTGTTGATTCCTCGGTAACGCCAAAGGTAGGTTCATAGACAGCTTCGCGTTCCTCAAGGCTCATCTCTTCGGACAAAGCCTTCCACATAGGCTCTTTCCAGGCAAGGTAGTCTTCTTCCATAGTGCCAGAACCATCATCGCCTTCGCCAGCCGTGCCGATTCTCTTAGCCCCAAGTTTGGTCAATGAAGCATCAACCTGGCGCACCATAGAGTTGTAATGTTCGTAAGTGTTATTTCCCAAGCCGAATGTAACATATCTCAACGATGACAACGGTTTTTCGTCGGCGCTAGCTCCACTTTCGAAAGAAACGTCGTCTCCGGTCACGAACTGGTAGAACTCCACGGCGTTATCCGTTGGCTCTCCCTCACCATAAGTGGCTAGAATGAAGAAAGCAACTTTATCTTCAGAGAACTGATCCAAATTCTCGAAGTCGTAGTCCTCCAAATCGGCGACCATTGTCTTCAAGCCAAACCGCTGAGCGCCTTCCTTTGCGAGCCTAGCCGCATAATCCTCGGCTGTTCCTGTTTGCGATCCAAAAAATACAACGCAGTTCTTCCCTGTTTCATCCATCTTCTCAATGATGTTTCTCGTTTTCCCTTCCTTGGGCATCCCGTTGGCAGAGCCATAGCTGCTTGTGGCGGCAGCTTTCGAAACGCCCCAATAGGATCCTTTGGTGAAATATGCAAAGCTGCCCACGAGAAGCACAGCCAGGACAACCAGGTCAAGCGAATCAACTTGCGCCATTTTAGAAGCCTGCTTTGACGCTATCGGAGGGATAGGAGTGGCAAGAGATTGCCGTGTGCCAAACTTAATCAAAATATGATCAAACTCGTCCGCCGACAACCTTTGAGTATTGCTGAAAAGATGGCCAAATTCGTTTTCAGATGTCTCCTGGAGATAAGGAGGAGCGATGAGAAGTGTGACGCGGGCTACAGAGAACCACAAGGCTCAAGAAACATATGAAAGCATGGAGAATGCAGAAGCCACGAAGAGAAAATCTATGTCAGGATGGAGAGCGTGAAAAGAGGTACACTGCACAAGTTCTAGAGAAAACGCCCCAAGAAGAAGAGGACAGAGATGATTCAGGCGGGCTGATGAACATTGGGATGTTCTCGGACATTTTGAGTTTAGTGCGAAGAGAGAACCGGGGTGGAGTTTTGCTCTTCCGAAGCCCGCTAGCCTGAAAGTGGCTTAGCTTGCGCCCAACAACCGCAGCGCGGAATTATAGCCCTTTTTCCCTGCGCCACTCATGTGACAGTGTTTCTAGTTTGTTTGGTTTGTTTCCCTTTTCTTCCCGCCCATCCCGCTCTTTCCACATCATTCCATACTCTCCCATCCTCCCACATCGTCCCCGATGCTTCCAACACGCTCAGCGGACTTCACGCCGCTGAGTCTGAATCAGTTGCACCGACTTTCTCAGGAAAAGCGGGAACAGGCAACTCTTCCCCACAATCTGTACCTTCCTTGAAGTTAATTCCAGAGAAACTCCGGAGTTAATTCCACCCTTGGACTTTGGTTTGAGGAATTCAGGTGAGTGGACACAGCCTACGGAGTTATGCCTGCACAGTTCTTCTGCAATGTTGACAACATTCCTACAAAAACAAAAGGAAAAGAAAGCATGAAAGTTATGAGTGTCAAAAGCAAAAGGACTCCTATGAAACTCTTAATGTTGTGATAACTCATAGTTGGCATACAGACCAGTGCATACTGAGCAATATAGAAATCAAGCTACTTTTACCATTCAGTATTTGGGTGAAACGAAAGCTACATCAGGATAGCCAAAGAACACTGCTAAAGGGTAGTTGAAAGATAGAACTATGCTTTTACACATGATTCAAGATGCAAGGAAGGTTCGTCTTTAGTATCATCTGTGCAAGCCTGGATAACAGGATTCTTGTTCTCCACAGAGCTATCAATGCAAAATGTCACAATAACAACCATCTCATCTTGAACCACTAGTGGTCAGTGATGTTTGTCTGAAATCCAATCCCATTGCCAGATCGGCCCTGTCATGCAGTTCAAGAACAAAGACAGCTATAAATGGGGAAGCTGAACTCGGGAGCAGGCATAACATATAAAGGAGGGTCCTGTAGGTTAATTTGCTGCCGCACGCCCAAAAAGATCTGTTTCGCATTGAGTTGCGCACCCCATCATAGCTTAGAAGTTGGGCGTATTCCGAGTATGCTGATACCAGCTGCACCTTTTGTTTGTCGTTTGAAGATGAGACGACGATTCGATGGGTTGGATGGAAATCGCGTGGTTACACAACCGGTGCAACTAAGCCGCAAGCCATTACATAAGTCAGGTGCCAAGCCGTGGGCTAGACTGTTCTCGGCCTAGCGGAAGTTGAGTCTGGCCAGGGGGGTCGTCGGTCGAAGACGGACCTCATCAGGAAGCTGTGCCTTCATCAGGATCAGAAAAAGGTCGCTGAACTTTGCGAGGCCGACAAAAAGCTATGGACACTGAAAAAGCCCCTTCTTTTTGTTGCAGCAATGATTCCATCTGTTTCTGGCTATCATGTCGCCGACAATGAAGAAGAAGGTTAGAACCGAGTGTCCCTGCATCGTCTGTTTAGAAGATGCTTCACAATTGTGAGTTTAAAACCCTAAGCGGTGCCGGTCTACAGTCTCATCGTCCGAAGAAGCGTCTATCGAAGCGTCTTGATTCTATCTCATCCGAGGGAATCCTTGTGAATCCGAGCAAAAGCTGACCTGCTTTTTCCCTATCTAGCTAGCCCCCATTCCATGCGTGGCCATGGCCAACAGCTGCCGTTTATCCCAGACGAAACCGCCATGACCTCGCAACCTCTAACTCAAACTTCTCCGGATCGACTACCTTCCAGGAATCCTCCCCAACCCGGATCCCATAGTCGTGACGTTTCTACGGTACGAGGCAGACCCGTCGATTCCACTGGACTTGGCGTTCCTTCGCTACAGCCGCAATCGCAGATTCGATCCCAGTCAACGTCGAAAAGCCCGGAACCTGGCGCTTCCCGCTCAGGATCCGCGGCGGATGGAGATATAATCGAAAAAAGGCCGCAAAATTCGTATGGTCACCACCGCCAGGCGTCAGTTGTGCACGGGAATATTCAGCACACTCGGAACCCGAGCCTTGCGCCTCCATCAACTAACCCAGTAGGGTCAGAAGCGATGTCTCCTGGCACATATGTTGTTACTACGATTGCGGACTCCAAACTAAACGGCAAGCGGGAAAATAGTCCATTGTCCACCGTGCAAGATGCAAGCCAGGTTGACTTGGGTGCCGAGCAATCTCTGCATCGAAAAGGCACTCAGTCGGGAAAGTCACGGCGGGAGCATACTCGCCACGCTTCCCACTCCAAAAGTGGCTCTCAAGAAGCTAAGACCGTAGAGGAATATGCTCTCCATCACCTTTTCAACTCGGTGTGTGATCTCGGCCACCAGTCTTAGAAATAACAGGGATTTACTGATTTAGCATGCAGTTTGTGGGTCAGGCAGATGAGAAGATTAACCAGTGTATCATGAGCATGACTGAACTAGATACGCCAGTTGAACATGTGTGCGGACCCGGTGCAGATCCAGCATTTGACCAGCTCATTTCCGCACTGGGTCACATAGCAAAGCAGAAACCAAAGCCGCTAATAGACACAATCATGTTCTGGAGGAAGTCCAAAGGCGAGGCAGCGGCACTGGCAAAGCAGATCCTAACTCAGGTCAGTTCTTAGCCTGCTCTCCGCCGTGAATAGATGGCTAATATTCTGGGCTGTAGAAACCATTGCCTACCGCGTCCCCTATGCTCCGCCGTAATACCGAACCTACCCAACTTGGGCTCGAAGTGTCTGAAACTGCCTCTGTGGCTCCCACCACATCTATCACAGCTGCGCCGCGCCAGGAAGATGTTGTTCTTGCTGAACGGCGAGCCACTGTATCTGTTTATCTTGTGTGCCGAGTTCTAATTGAGATTTTTAATCAAAGCACTATAGACGCTATCACTCGCGAGATGGCTGACCGACTAGAAGATATAATCTTTGGACAATTGAAAACCGTGGATCCCGATCAGATTGCGGCTTCTCCTCTTCGAATGGCAAATTGGCGAATTTACAGCCAACTCCTTGGAATCATGAGCGATAATAATTTCGCTAGTGTGACTATCAGATTTCTCACTGAACTGAGTCAAAACCAAAAGGAAGAAGGACGGATGTTGTCAATAAAAGATGCGGAGGCTCGAGCTGAATTGCTCATCTACGGCATGAGGCATCTGCGGCTTCAGACGTATCCAGAGGATGCCTGGGATAGAACATGCGACTTCCTGTTCTCCTTGGCCAAACTTTTTGTCGATGCTCACGGCCAGCGCCTGAAGCAAGCTTATTGTCAGATGCTAGAAATCTTTCTCTTGCCGATCGCGGCTAATCCTGATTGTAATCTTTCCTCTCCGAAATGGAAAGAATTCCTCGACGTCATTGGACCCCGGCTGGCACAGATACTTGTGAAACCACGTCATTGGAACACTGCCTTTCCACTCCATATTTTGCTTTTATGTGCAACCCCAAGAGAAATATTTTTACCTCAGTGGATGTCTGTCATTCACAACCTCCCTCCAAAGTTGAAAGATCGACCAACCAGAGCAGCAGCGCTTCAGGCCATATGTCGGCTTCTCTGGACATATTTATATCGTCACTCAGACTCTCTCAGCAATCCCCTGCGTAAAATTGAAGAAATAATTCGAATTGCGTTACCGACAGGCAGGCGGACGTACATAACCACAGACCCGATTGTGGTAGATCCAATCACCCAGCTTGTTCGCATCATCGGATTCAGACATCCTGATTTATGTTTCAAGATGATAATCTTTCCCTTGGTGAACTCGGATTTGTTCATGTCCGGGAAAGAACTTAGGATTGAGCAAATGGAGCCGGAAAAAATGGTTATTGGAATCCGTGCTTTCCTGGCCATCATCGTCGATTTGGATACTGAAACGCTGGATCCGCCACCATTCCCCCAAGACTTCAGCGGGTCGGAATCATCCCTATCCCCGTTTCCTGTCCGGGCCTCCCACTCGTCGAGTGAGCTACCGCCTGTCGATTTTGTTCGCTACACATGTCGGCCGGTCAATTCATCGAAGTTAAATGACAGTACACGCAAATGCTACTTCAGGTTTTGTGAAGTGCTTGGGAAACTGACCCTTTTATGCGACAATACCTTCGGCGGCCAGGCAGCTCTGGACGAGAAGTTCGGAGGTGTAACACCTAAAACTCCCATTGCGGACCATTTTAGTTTTGGAAGGCGGGACGACCATGCAAATGCTCTAGACCAAAAGCAAGCATTCTACGATCTCCTTCATGTCGCCGTCCAGGCACTTCCTCGTTGCCTCTCTGATCATATTCCTTTTAATTCCCTCATTAACCTATTGTGCACTGGGACAGCACATGTACAGTCTAACATAGCGACCTCTTCTGCTGAGTCCCTAAAGTCTATTGCCCGCCAATCACATGCCCAACATGTTGCCATTGGCTTCGCCCGGTTCATTTTTAGTTTTGATGCACGGTATTCAACTATGTCAGATGAGGGCATGTTAGGGCCGGGACATATCGAGTCGACGCTGAAATTATACATGGAACTCATACGAATTTGGATTGAAGAAATTAGACTAAAAACCAAAGAAGTATCAGCGGAACACTCTGACAAAAGCGGTTCTGGGAGCAGAGGATTACAACTTGATCTTTCAAGCGTCTTGGCTCACGTCGAGGAGATTGAATCTCATGGACTTTTCTTTTTATGTTCTCAATCCAGACGGGTTCGAGCCTTCGCAATCACTGTCCTGCGACTTGTTACAGAATTTGACAATGCACTCGGCAAAAACAACACGAGGATTATCAGAATTTTAGAAGGAGATTCGGAGAAGATCTTAGATTTGAAAGATGATCTTTTGACTGTTGCCGAACGGAGCCGATTGCAGAAAGGGAAGCAAGGCAAGGGCCCACATAATACGTTAATCGAGCTTTGCAGCAGTGAGGTGTCGTATGACTCGACACTGTGGTCAAAACTCTTTCCAAATCTTATTCGGATCAGTTTTGATACCTGTCCATTTGCTGTCACCTTGGGTCGCGAGATTGTCTGCGCAAGGTTGGTTCAAATGCACAAATACATCACAGCGATTGCAGAAGGTTCCCAACCCCTTCAATACGCGTCGCTAGATTACATTGCCACCCGTCAAATTGCGCGAAGCCCCAGCATATCGCCGGAGGTGACCATTGAACAGTGGAAGCTGTATCTTATCATGGCATGCACTACGCTTAATAGTGCTGGAGCTCAATCCCAGAGCCAGCTTGCCAATGCACAGCACGCCCGCAAAACCTCAAAAGGAGGACAATACTCTCAGGATAAAATAAATTCAGCGAGGTCTTTATTTGCATTTGTGATTCCGCTACTCTCTGCTAGTCACGAGTCAATACGCAGTGCGATCGTTGTCGCACTCGGGTCTATCAACATCAATCTTTACAGGACGCTCCTTGAGTCGCTGCAATACGCTGTGACAACATGCAATGAGGAGGCACGAGTTCGCATTGGGTCCCATCACCGCTCTCCTAGCAGCCCCAGAAGGAATAGACAAACGGATCGTCTTCGAACAGAGGTGACCAACGTATATAAAGCCACTTCGCATTTTCTAAAAGAATCCGAGGTATCTTGTGATGACTGGATTCTCAATAATATCGTCACTTATACGAGAGACTTGAGGATTTTTCTCAGTGACGTGGAAGTCCAAAATGATCTCGAATTTCAAAGCCTCCGCTTTCACTATTGTGGCCTAATGGAGCAACTATTTGAGGGCATCAAACGATCCAAGGATCCACTGCGATGGATGCCGTTCGAGTCCAGAAAATCCGCCTTTTCCTTGATGGAGGATTGGTGTGGATACTCTCCGAATCAATCCCAAATAAACGTCCGAGAAGAGAACATGCGTAAACTGGCGTTAGCCAGGCAAATGGATCAAGGTGAAGTTCGGAGCACAGCCGCAATGGAGATAGAAAAGAGGAATTTGAGAACGGCTGCATTGAGTGCAATGGCCTCACTTTGTGTATGTTGCGTCGTTTCCGTTTACAGCTGCTATACTAACATTTCCAATTAGGGTGGCCCCATTCGGATTATGACCGAAAGCAAAGCAGTTCTTCAGTTTGACGTCAGACGAATGCTGGCGTGGATTGATATTATCCTGAAAACTGTGAGCGACAAGCTTCATACAATTGGTCGGCGAGCGCTTAAAAACTTGATCGTGCATAACAAAGAATTTACTTATCTGCTAGAGCAGTGTATAGAAATGTGTTATCTCTCAGAAAGGCCAAAAGCTTTGGAAAGCTACTTTGAGGTGTTTTCAGAAGTATTGATCGAACATATTGACTATCCCGTGGCGTTCTGGAGGGTCCTAGGTGCTGTTCTTTTCACTTTAGGGAATTCTAAACGAGAAATTCGAATGAAGTCTGCTCGGTTGCTAAGGACGATCGAAGAGCGGCAGCAGAAGAACTCCAGACTACAAGATTTCGATATCAGTATATCTGACAAGACAACTGCGGTTTACAAGTTAGCTCAGTTTGAAACATCAAAACGATTGGCGCAACAACATTCCGACCTCGCGTTTGTCATCTTCTCGGAATTTTCTTTGCATTTTAGGAATATTCGTCCTGATACTCAGCGGAACATGGTTGCCGCTATCTTACCTTGGATCCAAGTACTTGAGCTTCAACTCGATCCGAATGGTGGCCCAACAGGAAAATCCTATATGCTTCTGGCCAATCTTTTTGAAATCACCATTCAATCAGGCAACACATTGCCAAATGAAGTTCAGGCTCTATGGCAGGCTCTTGCAACAGGGCCACATGGCGGAAATGTCCAGCTTGTGCTAGACTTTATAATTAATTTATGCCTGGAGCGGAAAGAACAAAATTTTGTGGATTATGCGAAGCAGATTGTTGTTTTTTTGGCGTCCACTCCGGCTGGATCCAAAGTCATAGACTTCTTCCTGATGCAGATTACCCCGAAAAGTATGGTACATGAGCGAAAAGAACCTTTGGCGACGCCACCTGATGTGACGAATCTCCCTTATGTTGCGGATTTGGGGACTATATTACCTGTTGGCAACAAGCAGGTTCGTTTTCCATGTTCTTAAGACTCCGTCCTGTTGCTAATTTTTAATAGGCTGGGTTATCGTTAGGACAGGTAGCCATGATATTTCTCGTCGATTTAATGGTCGCTCCTGTTACACTCGGGTTTGAAAACGTTATCAAGCTCGTCCATGTGGCGCTTATATTTTGGGATCATTACACGCTGACAGTTCAGGAGCAAGCGCGTGAAATGCTGGTACATTTGATCCATGAGCTTGTCGCATCGAAACTTGACAATGACTCCCATGACAAAAAGAGGCAAGCTGTTGAAGATTTGGTCGAATGCATCCGCCAAGGCGATTCGACCGTGGTTTGGGATTACGACGACAATAATGGAGACGAGGAGGAACAGAGCGGCAGCCGTGTCCCGTCACCTATGTTGCATGTCACTCACAGCGTTGCAGATATGTTTAACGTCGTCTACGATGGTGTCAGTGACTTATGGTCTAGAGAAGCGCTTAATTGGGCTACTTCATGTCCAGTGAGACATCTTGCGTGCAGGTCATTTCAGGTGTTTAGGTGTATCTCCACATCATTGGATTCAAAAATGTTGGCGGATATGCTAGCCCGGTTGTCCAATACGATTGCGGAAGAAGAGACGGATTATCAAACCTTTTCGATGGAAATCTTAACCACGCTGAAAATTATCATCAGCTCCCTCGCGCCGCAAGATTTGATGAGGTATCCCCAACTTTTCTGGACTACTTGTGCCTGTCTAAATACCATCCACGAACGCGAATTTGTGGAGAGCATGGCCATGCTTGAAACATATATAGATAAGATCAACTTATCGGATGAGATGATTATCGAGAAGCTTGAGGAGAGCAAACCGCCAAAATGGGAGGGCGATTTTGAAGGGATCCAAGCACTAGTTTACAAGGGTCTCAAGTCATCCGACTCCCTGGAGAAGACTCTACGCCTTCTGCATAAAGTGGCGCTACTGCCAAACAGTGACCTTATGGGTGACGGCAATCGCCTTCTATTTGCGGTTTGGGCGAACCTACCCGGCTTTCTTCAACACTATGAGTCGCCGAATATCTCTGGTGAGCTTCAGGGCCGCGCGAAGCTGCTCGCCACGGTCGCGGAGAATCAAGGATGTGCCCAACTTGCCGACTGTCTAGTTGGATTTGTGAATTCCAGATATCAAAGCAGTCAGAAATTTCTTGAAGACGTGGTTGAGTCGATTTCGGCGTACTATTTCCCGAACCAGGAAGTTCAGAGTTTGGTGTTTATGATGGGTCTCTTGACGAACAATACTCGTTGGTTTCGTATACACGTTATGAAGATTCTCAGCCTTCTCATTTCCCTGATGGATATGCGTCGGTCTGATATCGCTTGTCATGGTCCGGACTTGATCTCGCCTCTTCTGCGGCTGCTCCATACGGATTTGTGCCCTCAAGCGCTTGAGGTGTTGGATCATATAATGACTGTGTCGGGAAATCCAATGGAGCGACATCATCTGCGAATGAGCATGGCATCATCATCCTCGTCTAGGGCGATTAGAAAAGAATTTGAGCGCATTCAGAGCCTGTACGGAATACCCGAGCCGACCGGCTGGTCCATCGCTGTTCCAGCCGCACAATCGGCGCTCACAAGGAATAATGTACATGCTGTCTTTTATACTTGTGCAGAAGCCGAATATGTGGAGGGGCAGCCTGCCGAAACACCGGAAATGGAGTTCCAGGTTGAAGATTATGGCGATTCATATTTTCCAGATATTCGTGCTGACACGATGAAGTCGTTCGACACGCAAAATGAAAATATGGGAGATCTGTTGCAGAAGCTGGACAGTTTAGATGACTTCTTTGACGAGACCGAAGCAAGCTCCTCTATCACGTCGATTGGTGGTTCAACACTTCGGAGTTTCGCTACGGGAGATTTTCGGGATGCTAGTGCTCATCTGTATGATCAGCAAACAGCTCCATTGCTACGGAAATCCCTTGCTAGAACCGCGTCATCCTCGTCGTTTCAGAACGGGCTTGCTGAATCCAGACCATCTACGGCACACCGCATGGAGCCGGGGCAGATGCATTCTTCTCCTCTGGCTGCTTCCACGAGTGCGATAGCCACGATGGTTCCGCGAACTTCTCTACACATGCGATCGGTGACGTCCCCGAACAATTATTTTCCGGCCATAAATACGTCTTCATCGAGCCTGCCGCCAATGCCTCAAGGAAGTGACCTGAAGTCGCCGTACTTGCCTGACGATTATTTCGAGGATGCGCTCTCCGACTCAGACGACCGTTTGACGATGATACACCCGTCGTCCGCCAGCCCTCGTGTGGGCCCCGAGGGACCTTTTTCCCTCGAAGCGATGATTCGGAGTAGCGTGCGTCGTCTGACAGGTAGCAATGCTGCGGTTCGAGACAGGGAGAGACATAGGGAGTTACTGAGGGCTCAACAACGTGCGTTGGCTCACTCGCCACGAGTCCCCAAGGTCCCGCCAGAGTATCTTGTCGGAAGCGGTAGTATGCCGACGTCGCCTGGCCGGCCGGGCCAGTAGTCATCAGTCACTCCTTCTGATTCTGGTTATGTTTGATTTTTTTTGTGAACTGATGCTATTCACTGTGCAGTGCCTTGATGTTAATGTTGTATGTTTTGATATCAATTTTAATATACCCCCCTAGAGTTTGGTTTAACGACATACATATAGCTGCGTTCAATTCTTATGAATAGTTTTTGTGAATATATATACACATGTAATCCTTTTCTCTGGATTTTGAAAGATGCCTTTCCATCTGTATCTTGTTGTTTGCACAGAGCAATGATTTCTTTTTGCACTTCCGCAGTGAATTCACCATGTGAGATTATTTTTTAGTTCTGAATAACAGGATAATATCCGATATCCGGTATTGAATTCTAGGCATTTTGGTGAGTGCAAGGTGGAGTTCACCCTTTAGACCGCTTCCATTGCTCCGGGGTAAGAGAGGGACTGGCTGCCGCCCGCTCGGCATATTTTAGCTGGATCGAGACTCGGGATCACTCGAAATAGTATGCAGTCGCGATTATCAGCACGTGACCGACACGCCTCCTCATTTTTTGCTTTCCCTTCAGCGCGTTGTCTTTCCCCCTGTGGCACAAGTGGCACGCCGGCAATATTCACCAGAAGCCCAGCCGGTCGCCTCCCAAGGCCCCATGAGGTTTATTCCGGTTCCATGGAACGAAGCTCATTCACTAAGCGTACCCCACACAATGGAACACCAGGAAGACTGCGAGAGTTCAGTTGCTGCCAAGAGGGTTAAGTCGGGTCTGTTCCACCGCAAGAGCCACTCGACGGAGAATCGGAGATGGACTGAAGCGATGTTCCTGCAGAGCTAACGATAAGTTGGTTTTTTTACCGCGATTAACAAGAGTCGTCTCGGGTAATTGTCTGGTCTCTCTGTTTTCTCTGTTGTCTGTCGTGTCTGTGTGTCTCTCTCTGTTGGCGTCTCTCTTCTTGCTGTTTGACAACAAGACAAACACAATCCCCTTTGGGTCTAGACTGGAGCTTGTTTTTTCCCCTTCTGGAATGCCCACGCGAGGCCCACGTGCAGCCGGCCAATCGGCTTGGGGAAACACGCTTAGGTAAGGAATCCTGGCCACTTTTTTGCCATTTCCGGCAGGCGCAGCGGATCTGGAGCCGAAGTTATCAGCGGAAAGCACTTGCTGTATGGGGTAGAAGTGGCCCGCATATCGGCTTGGAGGACTTGTTTATCTGTTGCCCATTCTGGCCTGTGAGGGGTGTCGTGTGGCTATCTCAAATCATTCAAATACCCCTCCTCTTCTTCCTCTCCCTCTTCCTTTCTTCTTCTTCTTTTTCTTTCTCCCTTAAGCATCGCGTTGAGAAAGGTCCTACAAATCACTTGTAGCTCTCTTTTGCTTCGTTGCTTCCTCTCTTCGGGATTTCTATTCCCTTTCCCTTGTCTTGTTATTCTTGCATCATGTCGTCTCTGCATCCTTTCGACCCACTGGCCCCCGGCGAGATTCGCCTGGTGGTGAAGGTCCTCGAGGCTTCGCTTCCTGGTGTCCCGCTGCGCTACAAGGTCATTGAGGTTCAGGAGCCCATCAAGAGGGATGTCGTCCCATTCCTCGAGGCAGAGAGAACCGGCAAGCCGCTCCCAGCGAAGCCCGCCCGTATCCTCACTGCTTTGTTCCATCGTATGGATACCAAGGCCTTCATGAAGGCCCTCGTCAACGCGGACAGGAGAACCTTGATTCAGTGCAAGGAGCTTCCAAAGGGCGTGCAGGTACGAGTTTTTCGCTGTTATAATCGTTTGACTGTGGAGACTAAAAGAATTGTTTTACCAGGGCCCCACCGATGTCGACGAGATGATTGAAATGGAGAAAGTCTGCAATGACCATCCTGCCGTCAAAGCCGAGATTGAAAAGATGAAACTGCCACCGAACGTCGTTGTCTGCAACGACCCGTGGATCTATGGAACGGATAGCGACAATGAAGACCGCCGTCTGTTCCAGCATTACATGTATATCTGCGATACTGAGCACGACCAAACCAACCACTACTCCCTGCCCTGCGCCTTCTCGCCAGTTTTCGATGCCATGACCAAAGAGCTCGTCCGTATGGATTATCTCCCAACTGGCACCGACCATACTACCTCTCCCACCAAGCCCTGGAAGGTAGTCAAGACTGTGCAATATGCACATGATCTGTTGGATGAGCCTCTTCGAACCGATCTCAAACCTTATATCGTGCAGCAGCCGGAAGGCCCATCCTTCAATACCGAAGGAAACCATGTGTCCTGGCAGAAGTGGAGATTTCGAGTTGGCTTCAACTACCGTGATGGTCTCGTGATTTACAACGTCACCTATGACGGTCGCAATGTCTTTCACCGATTGTCTCTGTGCGAGATGACGGTTCCTTATGGAGGTATGCATCCCATCACGCATTCCAGATGATGTAAAAATCTCAAACTAACTGAAATAGACCCACGTGCTCCGTATCATCGCAAGCAAGCCTTCGACGTTGGTGATGTCGGCTTCGGAAACACTGCCAACCAACTTTCTCTTGGCTGTGACTGTCTCGGTCATATCAAGTATTTTGACGGCTTCAGAACTGATTCCAAGGGTAACCCAGTTCTTCTAAAGAATGTCATCTGTCTGCACGAACAAGATGCCGGTCTCCTACACAAGCACACCAACTACAGAACCAACGCCGCGACCGTTGTCCGCAACCGCCAGTTGGTCGTGCAAATGATCTGCACTGTCTCCAACTATGAATACATCTTCGCGTGGATCTTCGACCAAGCTGGTGGTATCGAGCTCGAGGTCCGTGCGACAGGTATCCTTTCAACCATGCCGATCGACAACGAAGATGGCACCAAGGTACCGTGGGGTACCAATGTCGGCCCCGGTGTCATGGCCGGCTACCATCAGCACGTCTTCAGCTTGCGTATTGATCCAGCCATTGACGGCCATAACAACACCATCGTCTACCAAGACAGCGTCCCACTTCCCGACGAACCGACCATGAACCCTTATGGCGTTGGGTATGTGCAAAACACCACCGTACTCAAGAAGTCAGGCTCCGCAGACCTGAGCGTTGAAAAAGCCAGAGTTTTCAAAATCCGAAACGACAATGTGATCAACGCTGTCTCAGGAAACCCTGTTGCGTACAAATTGAGCGCGATGCCCACTCAACTTATGATTATGGCTGAACGTAGCTTCAACACTCGTCGTGCGGCATTCGCCACGAGACCGATCTGGGTGACCAAGTATCAAGACGGAGAACTCTACTCTGCCGGAGAATTCACAAATCAGAGCAAGAAGTCCTCCGGTGTGGAGATGTGGTCTGCACGCAACGATGAAGTTGAGAATACAGATGTTGTCCTCTGGCATTGTAAGCTTTCTCCTCCTCTTTCTATCTGAACTCGTACTAACTTCTCTCACAGCTTTCGCACTCACCCACAATCCCCGGCCCGAAGATTTCCCCGTCATGCCAGTGGAGAAACTTAGCATCACGCTCAAGCCCGACGGCTTCTTCGAGAAGAACCCTGCTCTGGATGTGCCGCCATCGTCGCAAGTATTCAACAAGTCATCGCTGCATCAGGATGCGGCACCTTGCTCTGGATGCCCTGCAAGCGCAAAGCTGTAGACTTGTTGTCACGACAGACGGTGTCTAATGTTTAATGATTTAAATTATGTATGATCTTTTGGTGGTTGCATTTCATGTAGACTTGGATTCGAGTTGTTAGATATCAAAAGATTTTTGTTGTTCAAATATTTTCTTGGTCTTTTGATCATGACAGTTCAGTTAGCTGTTCGATATTCTACAGGGGTAAGTACAGTACTGATCAAGAGATTCAAACCGCTATTTTTCATTTGATACGAGCATGAGTACATACATTGTAAAAGAAGGAAAAGTCAACATTTCTACTCCCAAATGGTGAGTTGACATAGTATGTCCATACGAATCTCGAGTATATAGGGGTATCATGTTGAATCAAACATATTCAAATCTCTTCGACTTTAACCTCCATCTTGACAGCCCTCTCGCGCTTCACCGAGACGCTACTCTTATTTTTCTTGATTTCCGCCTTACACAACCCCGTCCCGGCCAACACGCACTCCCCACACTTCCTCCCAACAGGCAAACACACCGTCTGGCCCAACCCCACCAGCAACCAATTGATCTCCCTCCACTTCTCCCTCGGCAACCACGCCTGAAGCGCCACCCGCGTCTCCTCGGGCGTCTTGGTCCGCACCCACCCCCACAGATTCGTTATCCGATGCACGTGCACGTCCACGCCGATCCCTTCGTCCACGCCCCATGCAGAGCTCATGCACAGAAACGCCATCTTCGGCCCGACGCCGGGCAGTGTCATGAGGTCGGCGGCGGTGCGTGGGATGTCGGAGTTGTAGTGGGTTTGGAGCAGGGAGGCAGTGTCGCGGAGGTATTTGGTTTTGAGGTTGTGGAAGCCGACGGTGTAGATGAGTTGGTTTAGGCGGGTGGCGGGGACGCGGAGGATGTTGGGGATTGTGAGGGTTGAGCGGGCGGTGGAGTGGGTGGTGGTGTCCCATTTGGTTGCGGTGGGATGGATGGTATCGGTTTTGTTATTGTTGGTGTCGGTGTCGTGTTCTGGGCCTAGCTGTGTGTGTAAGCGCTGCATTGCGACGGCTGTTACGGTGTCTTTTGTTTGGGATGAGAGCATTAGAGCGACGAGGATGTGGAAACGTCGCTCTTCTTCAGTGGAATTCCGCCAGTATAGCTCCGCGCATCCCATGGTGTCAACAGGCGCTGTGGGGTTACGGAGTCGCATATCCTTGACCAAATCATACATCTTTTCCCAATTTGGCGGTGGTGCGATTGATCCAGGAAGAGGAGCGGCCTTGCGCGATCTCGGGGCCTTTTTCTTCGGAAACGTAACCGTCTGGCTAGTCTCTTCTTCCGTTTTCTCCTCTTTGACGATCACCTTTCGGGGTTTCCGCAGTTGCGAGGCGGAAAGTGAAGCTTTAACCTTCATGTTTTCAGTCTCTGCTACAAGGAGGGAGCCTCTCTTGCGTTTTCTCGAGCTTGCCTGTGGGCTGGGCTCCGGTTTCAAGAGGTCTTCAATGTCAGTCGTATTCGCTTCTGAAAGAAGAGAGCTGTCGTCTCCATCGCTTCCGGTTCCAAGTTCATATTTCACATATATATTGCTATCTGTTTCTTCTTGTTTCACAGTAGTAGTCTTCGGCCTCGTTCCCCTGGAGTCATCATTGAAGTAGCTCGACGTTGTTGTTGTAGATGCGGCTGCTCTCCTGGTGATGCGGCGAGTCGTGGTCATCGCATCGACTAGCTTCAATGCGTCCGTCCGCACCCGAGAAGACGACATTTGAAGAATGTCCAGTAGTCGGTTTACCTTCCAGCCGTTATCATTTGCATGGAGCTGGCGGTGGTCGTTGCGGACTTGGAAGATCACAGGCAGCACAGCCACATGGACAGCTCCAAGGTGTATACAGGTGACCTGACA